>PVLA01007124.1:0-110813 GCA_004027455.1 Hydrochoerus hydrochaeris | reverse complement strand
GGTCCTACGGTGAGCTCTCTTCCTAGGAAGTTGTGAGACTGAGCTCTCCAGGTCCTACGGTGAGCTCTCTTCCTAGGAAGTTGTGAGACTGAGCTCTCCAGGTCCTACGGTGAGCTCTCTTCCTAGGAAGTTGTGAGACTGAGCTCTCCAGGTCCTACGGTGAGCTCTCTTCCTAGGAAGTTGTGAGACTGAGCTCTCCGGGTAACACACGTTCGCCTGCATCTCCATTCCCGTCCCTGGCGGGTATGACTCAGATGGGAGGCAGGTGGGCTCAGCAGGTCTCCGCCCCCCACCCAGCACAACCCCCACAGTCAGGCTCCGCTACCCACCCTCTGGTGCTGCAGTGCTGGGTGCGAGGCCCAGAGGGTGTCTGGACTCTTGACTGTAAGAGTCTTAGATTCAAGAGCAAAAGCCTAGCCCGAAACAGTAAGCAAGGCAGAGTCGGAGAGACCTGTGTTCCGGGAAAAAGCCGTGGGCCTCTGAGGGCTGCAGGGGTGGCCACAAGCCATCGCAGCCCTGGCCCCAGGAGTCTGCCTCCAAGGGGCCAGGCCCTGCCCTCCTCCTGCCAAGCAGAAGCCCTCATTCACAAAGACGCCTGTAATCCCAGCGCTGTGGGAGGCTGACAGAGGAGGACAGTAAATTAGAACCGAGCCTCGGCCAGACACCGCCTAAAACTAACAAATGAAAAGGGGTGGTGACTCAGCTCTACTCAAAGGCCCCGAATTCAATCCCCAGGACCACCAAACCCCTCAAAAAGTCGCACGACAGATGAACCCAGAGGACGTTATGGTAAGTGAAATATCTCATTCACACACATTCAGGCATTCATTATCTGAATATCATTATTCTTGGGACCGGAGATATCTTGGCTTTTTTTCAGCTTGTAGAATGTTTACACATGCAGAGTCAGGTATCTCGGTGCCAGTCCCCACGCCTAGACACGAAGTGCGTTTGCATTCCATGTATACGTTACATTTGTTTCCAGGAGGTAATGTTCTACAAAGCACTCCTGTGTTTTGACTGGATCTGGCGTGGGATTTTCCCTCTTCTGACATCCAGTAAGTGCTCAGACAGTTTCTCATTTTGAAACATCTCAAGTTTTGCATGTTTGGATGGAGGGTCCCACATGTGAGCAGACTGCTGGAGAGTTATCCCCAGAAGCGGGGTAGCATGTAAGGCCAGCATGGCATGTAGCGGGAGTAACAGTTACCAGGTGTCACCCAAAGAGGCAGCAATTTGGGGGGCCAGGAGGCAGGAGTCAGTGACCTTCTGCCCAGCATGATGACCACAATTAATGACAGTGTGGGGGCTATTTTGAAATTGCTGAGAGATTTTAAGTCTTAGCCTTTCCGCTCTACATGTCTAGATAGAGCTGTCTCACAGCGTACTCCTGCATTAATAAAAAAACGCGGTTGTTATTATTGGTTGACTGTGAAAAAATAAATAAATATAAAGAAGCTTCCCGAGCTGCAGAGCGAGGGACACCTTCCCTGTGGGAGCTCACGTCACTGCTGCTGCCTCCTTGTGCCCTGCGGTGTCACATTGTCCCTTGGCCTAGTTGGCCCATCCTAGAGGATTGTGGGGATTGTCCAGGGAGAGGACACCTGCGGCTGTAGCCACCCTGCGAGCCTGACCCAGAGGGTCCCCTGTGGACTGAACCACAGTCTGGGGGCAGGTCCTCCAGGCCCATGGGAAGGAGCTACATCAGAAGTGGGTTCCCTCGCTGTGGCGGTGCTGGGCACAGGATTTGTGCCTGAACGGCCTCCCCGGCTGCATCCACGGGGACTCCCCAGTCCAGGGCACTGCTGTGTGGGCACAGGCAGGGCCATCACCCAAGCTGCCACGGTGCTGTGGAGGAGACAGACAGACAGACAAACGCTCCCCCACAAGCTCACAAACCAGCTATGCATCCAGTTTTCCCCGGGGACCGTTACTGCCCAGGACTCTAGTGAGGGATACGGTGGCCCCCGGGCAGTGCTTCAGGGCAGACACATCCATCCAGTGCCCATCCGCGCTCTGGGGCGGTGAGTGCGAGTGCTGCTGACCACCAGGGGAATCAGAGCAGCTCGGTGCTGAAACCTGAAACCAGATTCGAATCCAGCGGCGAGCTGGAAAACAGAAAGCACCCACACAAGCTTTGCCCTGTTCACCCTCAGCGCTGCATCCCGGGAGAGCTCAGGCAGGAGTCTGCCACTCTGTTTTAGCACAAGGTGAAGGGGGGCCAACTGTCTTGACCACTGGCCCATCAGATCTTGCCCTATAAATCTGGGCTAATACTGTGTGTCATTCAAAAAATAAAGACAATAGGCCCAGCGGTGACAGGCGTGTCCGGGCCTGCCTTCCGCAGTGGCCCTGACACAGGCTCCTCGCGTGCGCTGCTGGCAGCCGTGCTGGTGGCACTTGTACCTGGCACTTCTTCCTTCCTCCTCTTGCCCTCTTTCTTTCCCTTCCCTTCCCTCCCACCCTCCCTCTCTCCATCCTCTCTCATTTGAGAAAGATCTGTCTCCCCACTTCCTGCTATGCAGCTTTTGTTTTGCTCTGTATTTATAATTTGAGTTTCTCACAAAAGAGAAATCATGCAGTATTAGGCTGTGTGTCTGATATGTTTTGCTGAACATTATGGCTTCATGGTGCACCCAGTTTCCTGGGAACGACCCACGTGTGTCCTTCTTCATGGCGGGGTGGTGCTCCGTCCTGTGCAAATAGCACATTTGCTTCATCCGCGTATCTGTTGCGAGCGTGCCAGGACTGACCTGCTACACTCTGCGGTACACATGGAGGTGCATAGGTCACTGCAGTATGATGTCTTTAACTCTTCCTGGGAGACACCTAAAAGGGGAGCAAGTGGAATTTCTAGCTTCACCTTCCTGAGGAGTCCCCACGCTGGTTTCCCTGCGGTTGTCCTAGCTTATGTTCTACCGACCGTGAAGAGGGAAGGGTTCCCTTCCGCGGGATTCTTGCCAGCGCCTGTTGTTACTGATTTCCCGGTGAGGGCCGCGTCCCCTAGGTGAGAGAGAACCCCAGCCCCACCCTCCCGTTGGATCAGTCCTGGGATCGCGCGCTCTGCACCTCTAGGCCCCCCACCCTGGTGTCTGGTCTCCTCTGATGAACTAGAGGAACCTCCTGTTCCTCTCACCATCTCAGGCCCGAGGGCCCTCCAGGCTGGCCGCACGTGGGCAGCCTTATGCCACGTTAGTGCACACGGCTTTGCTCTTCCTTAGCTTCGTCTTCTCGGGGTCTCTCCAGATGCTTCACACATGTCCTCCTGACCTCGGGGCGTTCGGGGGAACTGGGATACAGGTAAGTTCCCAGGAAGCACCCAGATATTTGCAGCCAGCTGTATTTCTGTTGGATTAGACAGCGTAACACGGGGGTAGCTGGAATCTGCCTAACTGAACTCCGAGATGTCTTAGCTACGGGAAGCGCAGTGCACCGATAAGGAGCCCAGAGGCTATTTGACATTTGGAAAAGACCTTGGCCTTCCCCAGGAGGAGCTGTCCTGTTTCAGTGAAATAATATAACACAGATTACGCTGGTCATGTAACCATGTTTTATATGATTACACTTATCTGAACCCTCTGTCTCATTGAAATCCTGTGAATAGTTACACTTTCTGTCTAAATTAGAAGCCAGAACCTCAGCTTTTGTTTTAATTTCAAATCACAAGTCAAACATAACGGGTAACTCACTGCTTACTTGTAGCGCTTAGGATTTTGTCGATCAGATTCAAACGCTTGGTGCTGGGGATGTAGCCTGGTGGCAGAATACTTTCCTAGTTGGCCAGGACCTCAGGTTTGATCTCTATGCCGCGAACAAAGCAGAAAATAAAACTCCAGTGGCTTGGAAACTGAGAGTTGGGGGAGGGGACGTCCTGTTACAAAAAACTCAGAAAAGGTGCCTGTGACTGTGACAGTGGTTGAGCTCAGCTGAGGGGTCCCTGCTGCCCCTGCTGGCGGCCTGGAGAATTTAAAGTCTCTGAGCCAGAGTGGAGGGGTGCGGTGGGGATGGGAAGGGGAAGGGGGAAGGGGAAGGGGAGCTGCCTCTGCTGGGGAGACGTGGGAGTGCTCAGAACCGCACTTAGCAGATCCGGAACTTGACACGCTCCGCCCCCTGGTCACCTAGAGGATCCTCGGCTGGGATGGGGTGTCCCTATGTGGGGGGCCCTGTGGCCCTAGAGAAGGCGCTGGCCAGTGGGAGGCTTCACCCTTAACTGTGAATCATTCCAGACCCGGGACTCAGAGCTGCCTCTAAGGTCTCCTGCTGGAGGAACCTGTGAGAAAGGGTGTGCGAGAGCAGCCCGTGTACAGTCCGGCTGTGGGGCCAGGCCTGGCCCCGTGGTCACCAGCTGCTGCTTCCAGCCCTCCCTAGGCAGCACGAAGGCCCTGGGGACAGCAGCTGCCCTTGCAGTGCAGAAGTCCCCTGCCCTGGCGAGGGCCCCCGGTGAGTTCACCTCTGTCTCCGTCTGCGAAGCTCTGCTGAGGGCTCACTTCCCAGCTTGTCCTGCAAGCTGCAGCTGGGCGTCTTTGGGCCTTGGACAGAGCCCCTCTGCTTGTTTACAAATAGGCAGGGGGTTTGGCGGAAGGACAGAATCTGTTATTCCGCCTCAGTCACTGGCACAGGCCCTGAGCAGCTGCCATGCCACGGTGTCCAAGCGCACTGGTGCTAAGTCTCAGACCACCTGGGTCTCCCTCCTGCTCACAGTTAGAAGAGGGAAAAGAAGAGTCTTTCGCTGGCAAGTCTTCGGCCCCTTCCAGCCGCCAGCTCAGCGGTGCTTCCCAAAGCAAAGCTTTGCGTATCAGGACCCCACAGTCATGGGTAAGAGTGAGTTTGTTCGACCTGGTGTCTCCAGGGACAAGTGTCACCATCTGTCCATGCACGGGGAGGTGTGTGAGGGTGCCAGGAGCACCCCTGAGGTGGACGGAGCCCGCGTGCCCCTCGCCTCACCCACAGTGAGTGCATCCAGGGAAGCCAAGCGTGATTTCCCCCTGGGATCGCTGGGGCTGTTAGGACGGGGGCAGCATGTGCGTCGACGTGAGTTGGTCAGCTGGACCTCCAGCCCAGGCTGCCGGGAAGAGCCCACGTGCCAGCCCGGCCGCCCCATCCCAGGGGGCTCGTAACGGGGTCTGCTCTGAGGAGCTGCTCTCTCCCCTAGACACCCAGCTGTGGTGGCAAGAGCTGGGTGTGGAGCATGCCTGGCGGCAGATGGGTCCCAGGAGATGAGCACATACCGGAGACATTGGGGAGGTGGCCCCTTGCCCCTGGGGGCTTGGCACTGAGTTCCAGTTCCCAGAGGCACAAGAGAAGGAGGTGGCCATGCGCACACATTCTGTGACCGTCTGTCCAGCTGTGCGCGCCAGCCGGGCAAGTGCGAGGTAGAAAGGTCCGTGCCTGGGCCTCTCCGTGGCCTCTCCTGGGCATGAGTGAGTGGGCACCCAGGGGCTCTCACTCACCCCACGCCTGTCATGGCTTGGACACTGCTGTGGTGTCTCCTGGTCCACTCCAGCTGGGCCCTGGAGACTGCGGTCAGCCTCATGCCGGCCGCCTTTCTTCTCCGTGCTTCCTCCTGGGAACCTCGGCGACACCCCGGGGTCTCCTGTCACCGCGCTCCCGGACCTGCTCTCTACCCACCCCACACAGACCTCACATCCCTCAGGGCTGGTTGCTCTGCTCCTTCAAGTAGTCTGAGCTAGGGCTGAGGCTGGCGGTGCCCTGCAGCCTGACCCCACTGCACGGAGTCCCGGACGCCTGTGTCCCCAGCTGCCTGACGGAACCTTGCTGTTGTCTGATGCGCAGATGCCACAGTTGAGCTTCCCTGCCCAGCTTCCTCTCCTGTCTTTTCAGAGGCCCACATCATGTCTGTGAACCAGTAGAGAGCTTTTATTTTATTATTTTATTTTATTGTTCTAGGGTTTGAACGCAGGGCTTTTGCCTGAGCTACATCCCCAGGCCTGTTTTTTTGATGATTGACTGGGGGTTTGTGTTGTGATAGAGTCTCTCACTAAGTCACTTACTTGCCCAGGCTGTGCTCCAAGTTAAGACCCGCCTACCTCAGCCTCCCAGAGTGCTGGGGCTACAGCTTTTGACATGACTCCTTTCTGCCTGTGATTTGGGCGCCTTCCAGCCTCTCCCCAGGCCAGACTCTCTGTGGCCTAAGCAGCTCTCTTTGGGGTTCGGGTCAGGCTAAGGTTCTTTCCTCTTTCAGAGACTAACTCAGCCCCTTCTCTCCCTCCCCGTGAGCCTCACCTCGCGGGTGTTCTTCTCTCCAGCCCGTCAGCGGTGAAACTGTTTCATGCTCAACCTGAAAATCCTCCTCTTCCTCTTCCCTGCTCTCTTTTCCACTCATCCTAAACCCAAGATGTTTCTTCCCTGGCTTTTGCTGAGCAGATTGGAGTTTAAAGGGCAGAAATCTAGGCAAGTGAGAGTCCGGGCTGTCCCCATACACCCGTCTGCCCAGCGCTGCTGGTTGCGGCCTGGTGAGGATGTCGGTGCTCGCATGCTCAGGCGGCTCCCCGAGGGCTGGCCCCCTCGAAGCTGGGGCCGTCTCCCCAGAAGTCGGGCCACGGGCAGGTGTTGGATAATGACGGTAGAAGTCAGATGCGCGGGGCTGTTACGGACATTTAAATTTCTCGTTCCTCTCCGGAGCTGTCTGGGAGGAGACCGCGAGTCTCCTGGGCAGTGCTCTGGGGGTGGGGTGGGCACGCCTGTGCCCATGTCCTGGGCATCTCGTACGTCGCGTGGCAGCAACCATCCAACTGCCCCCGAAGCTCAGCACTGACAGCGGCGTCATCAGACTCTCATGACCTCGTCACACTGCAGAGAAGGAGTGACCTGCCCTTACATCTTCCTGTCCAGTCCAGAAGCTCTCACAGTGAAGCAACCAAACCCATGAGTTTCAGATCAGCACCATGAAGCTGCCAGACCTGACACGCATGAGCCTGCTGCCGCAGGACACGGCGGGCTGCTTTACCCTAGAGTCTACCCTGTGTAGGCAGGAGCACAGTCTAACAGAAAACAGGAAGCCAGGCGTGGTAACTCATCCCGGAAGCCCAGCGCTCTGGGAGGCCGAGGCAGGAGGATTGCAAGTTCAACATGCAACTTAGTGACTTAGAGAAACTGTCTCAAAATAAAAGTTAATAAAAATCCTAGGGACGTCACTCAGGGCAGCATCCTGCGGGTTCAATTCCATTACTGGAAAATATATATTTATACTTCTGTATATAGTGAAAAAGGGGCTTGTGATGTGGTGTACTGAGTACTAGAACACTTGCCTGGCCTGCACAGGGCTCCGGGTTCAGTGCTCTTCTGTGTTTATTTTTTCTGAGATAGGCTCTTTCTGTGTAGTCCAGGCTGGCCACGAAGCGTGCTTATGATCCCTGCTGCTCAGGAGGCTGAGGCAAGAGAATGCCAAGCGCTAGGTCAGCCAGGCAACCTCGTGCGAACCTCTTGGAGTAGAAAGGGCTGGGGATAACATTGGTTGTGAGAGCGCCCCTGAATTTGAGCCTCACTACGAAAAATCAAACAACCTACCCCAAACCTTTCTCCAAATGCTTAGCCCTGTGGAGGCCACGGGGGACTCTCTTACGGGACTCAAATACTTGCCCCTAAGTTACTGTTCCAAACACGAGCTCTGCAGGACAGACAAGCTGAGGCCTTATGATCACAAAGCAGATGGAAGCGGGCGTTTTGGAGGAGGTTTGTACACGGAATGGAGTTAGCGTAGCCTGAGCAGAGGCTCAAAGGCTCAAACGCAGACCAGTCTCCTGCTTCCATCATCACAGCCCTGGGGGAGTCCTGGTGCCCTTGTACGGAGTCTCCTCGGAGCAAACCCTCCCCATTCTCTGGAGGACGAGCATTGCCCCTTTCCAAGGTGTCGCAGGGACTCGGTGTTATTCAGCGCTCTTCTGGAAGGACGGCCCCTTTCAGATCGTTCTGTGCTTTGCACGGGAGCCCAGGAGGTGGATGTGGTAAGGAAGAAAGTCTACAAAGTGAATTCCTGCTGTGATATAAAGTCAAGGTTTGACCTTTAGAAAAAGACTTGGAACACACTGAAATGCTTTCATCTGCCCGTCACCAAGGCTACCTGTCTCTGTTCTCGGAAGCAGTCAGATTGGTGGTGGGCAGGCAGGAAGGTCAGGCGACAGAAGGCCATTCAGTGCTTTATCGGGAGCCAGCCAGCCCCAGTGTGACCGCATGGGGCACTGGCCACTGTGACGGAGCCGCTGTGGAGCTGCTTAGCTTGTAGTGGTGGGGGTCGGAGGCTGTGGGCCTCACGGTGCTATCTGGTGGCAGTGTCTTGCCTGGAATTTACTTCCAGCGAGTACATGTAAAAGACAGTGGCAAGGGACACTTCTCACTTCCGTGTCTGGGTGTCCGGTGGCTCGGTTCCTCACATGCACCAAGGCCTCCCTCAGCCCACTCTGTGGATGAACAGAAAGGGGAGCGTTGGCCACTGCTTCCTCTCGTCTGCAGGTGGGGTGCAGGTGGACGTGGCCAGGCTTTGTCCGTGCCAGGACCCAAACTAGCAGCCCGAACTCTCTCTGCAGACTGGGCAAGGAGGGTGGGAGGGCAGCACCAGTGAGAAGGCCGTGGTTTGCAATCAGTGTGGCTGAGTGTGCCCTGCCCACATCCGTTCCTACAGCACTGTGTGTTGGGGTAATTTCTTGCTCCTCACCTGCTCAAAGAGCCAAAATCAGTCACTCTCAGGAGAGAGGAGTTGGGGTCACCGTGCCGTGGCAGATTAGCGCAACTCAGGAAGTTAAGCAGCATGTTCTTTCTTACAGGGAAGAAAAGAAGTTCGTGCACCGATTCTGGAAGGAAATCCACGTGGGCGACTTCGTGCGCCTGCACTGCAACGAGGTCATCCCCGCGGACATCCTGCTGCTGTCCTCCAGCGACCCCGACGGGCTGTGCCACATCGAGACCGCCAACCTGGATGGCGAGACCAACCTGAAGCGGCGCCAGGTGGTGCGGGGGTTCTCAGAGCTCGTAAGTGGCCCCCCGTGTCCAAGGCGTCACAGGTATCTGGGCCGTGCAGTGTCTCCCACACCCGTCCATCCAGAAGGATCTAGCTGAGGCTGAGGCTACACGGGATCCTGTCCGTCTCGTGGGAACCCAGTCTGTGTGTGGGGTGGGGCTCCACTCTGCTGACTCGGGGTGCTGTTGGGAGTTTCCGTTCATGAGAGCTGGCATTTACCAAGTGACTGTGCGGGTTCGCCAAAGGCGGCACAGCAGAATCACAGCCTAGGGAACATCTTCCCCTCTGGGGATTTTTGGGGTTCTCAATAGTTGCTCTGTGGCTACCTTCTGCCTCCAGTATGCCCTGGCCACACACAGTGGAGTGGGGTGGGGTGAGGAGAGAAGTCCTGACCACCACACTTACAGGCAGGTTTGTGACCAGGAAATGCAGGGTCCCAGGGCTCCCAACCCTCTGTCTGTACCACAGTGAGGAAGGGCGGCCCCCTGACCTCCAGTCTGTGCAGTCCTGAGACCAGGCAAAATTAAATCGCAGGAGTATGCAGAAATCAGGGGTGTCTTCATGATCGTATGCGTGTGGAGGGGTTGGTGACCACATGGACCCATCCACAGCGCCTCCCCCATCCCTCATGGCTCCATTGCCTGTCACATGTCCAGTCTGGCTACTGGTGGATGTTGCAGGATGCTTTAGGTAGTGGTCCAGGGAATCCTGTTCCGGTAACTACAGGGAGACCATCCTCTGGGATTTCCTTCCTCTGCCACCGAGGCCCCATTCATGAGCTCCTCACTTTCCCTGGGTCCCCAGGATGCAGGCGGGGCTTGCCTGGAGCATTTGGCTTCACTCCATAATCCATGGCTCGCAAGGTCCTTGCTGACAAAGGTTCAGTGATTTATGGGGAGCATAATTTGAGATCAGCATTTCTGTCACCCCGGAAACATCTGTGCAATGCATCCTCGGTCACTGCCACAGGCAAAGTTGCCCCACATACTTCAAAAGACCAGATGCGGCTCTGCACCCTGGGGACTGCCACCTCCCCTTGGCTGCTGGCAGTTTCTGAGCAGCCTTCAGCTCGGGCCCAAGTATCACTTCCTGACAAACCTTTGGCTTATTAGCAAACCCTGGCTTATTTCCACCACAGTTTCCTTATTCATCTTTCTAACTTTGTTTTGTACCAAGTATATTTCAGGGGAGCTGCTGCAAATCTTTTGAGAGTAAAGAGAAGCAGACAAAAAATTTAAAATTAGCCAGGCATGGTGCCACAGTCTCATAATCCCAGCTACTCAGTAGGCTGAGGCAGGAAGATTGAAAGTTTGAGCCCAGGCTGAGCAACAAACACAGTGAGCTCCCCTTCTCAAAGGATTTTGTTTAAATGCAGCACCCCAGCCCTGACCTGGGAGCTCCCTGGCAAACGTGTTAGTAGAGCCCTGACCAGGCTATTTCCACCCTCTGTGGAACTGTGCTCCCTCCAGCTTGCCACCCCGCATACCCACCTGCATTTTAAGTAAGTCCTGGGAGGAAGCTGTCCACCTTCTGGACTGCCCCACCAGGCCTGCCTCAGTCCCCTGGAGCTGGAGCCCCTGTCTGTCTTCCCTCCCAGTGACACATCCCTGGGTTCCTTGCAAGGGAGCAGGTTCCCCCTTCACCCCATGATCACGCAGGAAGTGAGGGAGGCAGCAGCCACACAGCCACTGTGGCCCCTTCCCAGAGGAGCTGCCCATGTGGAGAGGACAGTTTCACCCTAACCCAGTGCAGCTGGGCATCTCATCAGTGCGACTGCAGACAGGGAGGGAAGGAGGGTGACCCCAGGAGGTGGAGAGAGGGCGTCTAGGTCTGGGGTGGCAGCACAGAAAGCCGCACACTCTCCTTGATCAGCCGCATGAATAACTTCCTCGTTTCACGTCTCCTAAGCTTCACCTTCTGAGGCCAGCGGAACCTCAGATCCTCACTGCCTGAGCAGTGGCAGCTATGCTTGGTGTCTCAGTGTGGTGCTTCATGGAACAGTTCGTTTGCAAATCTACATTTAAAACTCAAGGACGCTACTGTGTCCCCTACCGCCCTTCCAGGGGCCCTGAACCCCAGAGCCAGGAGACAGACCTGAGCTGTAACTCAGTTGTCAAAGTTAAGAACTGAGCTTATTCTAATTTTTAAGTAAAAGATTCCTTAATAGCATCAAAATCCTTTAGTGCACATATATACAGTCTAGCTCTGTCTCTCTCTCTCCCTCTTTGTTTTTGCTTTCTGTTTTCTCCCCTTTTCTCTTTCCCTAAATGTCCAAAGACATTTTTTTCAGTACTGAATTCTTCTTTCTATATTATTATTGTGAAATTTATGAACTACTTCAAGGAAAAATAAAAATAGTGCATCTCTGGCTTTTAAAAGCCTAGCACTTAAAAAAACAGGCTTCTCCCTGCAACATGATAGTGCCAGGAACACTTGCTACTCTCTACTTAAGTGAATCTTCCTTAAAATAGGGTTTGCTAGTCCTAACCAGGCAAAGAATAGCAGTGATCTGTATCAGACAGGAGGAACAGACAATGATTTGTGTCGGATACAAAGTAGTATTTTACCAGTTTGAGGCCTGGCCAGTGGACCCCTGGAAGTGGCTGGACCCTAGGGAAACTTCGATTAGAAAGGATTTGTGTCTCTCTAGGAAGAGCAATGCAGGCTGGCATCCATGCAGGAGCCAGGTGTGTCCATCAGGGTCTTCTACTGAGACAGGAACCATGCTGGACTCCACGGTGAACGTTTGCTAGAAGGACTCCCTCTTTTTTTTCCTTTGTGGCACTTGGGCTTGAACCCTCAGCCTCCTACATGGTAGCAAGTACCCCAGGTCACCAGCTGCTGACATCAGGAAGTATTAATAGGGCAAGACGTGGTGGCTCAGACCTGTAATCCTTGTACTTATGAGGCCAGACGGGGATACACAGTGCGAACTTGTCTTTAAAATAAGCGAATAAAAATTCTTAACAGAGCATTGGAAAGTAAAAAGTAAAGAGGAAGCCAAAGAACACAGGAATAGCTGGCAGAAGGGCAGCAGCCATTGCCCCTGGGTCTGGGCGAGGGGCGCCTTCCCCACTCGAGGGGCCCAGCCGTGGCTTCTGTGGGTCCAGGAATCTACCAGGGGTGTGCGCTGGTGGAACTTGCTGCAAGCCTTGCACAGGGCAGCACGTGGACATCTGTAGAGCGCGGGCTGGGCTCCGGGGAGGCCGCCTCCCATGTCTCCTGTGAGTGGCTCAAGTGCATGTCCTGGTGCTGAGTGGACTAAGACCAGGGCTGGTGGCAGCATCTTAGCTGCATCTCTAGATGGCCTCCCTGGTGAGACCCAGCTCCCAAGTGTGAGGGGATGGGAGAGGTGGCCCGGGCCATGGCACAGCCTGGCAGGTCTGGGCTCCTGCTCATCCTGAGCTCAGAGGCCAAGTCCTGGGGAAACGTGGGAGGCCAGGCAGGAGAAAATACGTGCACAGATGCTCTGGACAACGGACGCCCAGCCCTTTCCTCCCCCGTCTTTCTCAAGCACCCTTTCCTGACAAGGCCCAGTGTAGCTTCTGGGAAATCCCACGTCCTGCACACGTGTTAGGGGAAGAGTCTTAGGAACAGGGCTGCAGTCCATGCACTTTTGGGTCCAGTATTTTAAGGCCTTGGGATCAATACTTCCTTGCAGCCAATGCTGAGTTTGGTGGCTCCCGCTAAGGCTGGGGGTCCAGAAGGCTCTGGAAAGAGGAGCTTGGGGCCCCCTCTGAAGGCTGGAGTGGAGGAGGTATGGGCACAGGGGGTCCAGGCACTGACACAGGTGAGAATACTGTGGCCGGGACGGGTGGACAGGGCTAAGGGCCATGGGAGAGGCAGGGGAGTGATGGGTGATCCCTGCGAGACCCCAGTACTGGAGGGCAAGGGCTCAGCCTCCAGGCGATGGCTCCAGCACCACGAGTGGGTTCATATCAGACCAAAAAGCTTCTGTACAGCAGAAGACTCAATCCACAGAGTGAGCGGACGACCTCAGGACGGAGGCGCTCCTCAGACAGAGCCTGGTATCCGGAATACACAAAGAACTCAAAAAGGTCAACCACCTAAAATTATGGATCCAGTGGAGAACTGGACAAGAGAAATGAACAGACACTTCACAGAGGAAGAAGCACAAATGGTCCATATCTCTGGTCATTAGAGAAATGCAGATTTAAAGAATAGTGATTCCATCTTTCTCCAGAAAAAAATGATAATCATTAAGAAATCAAACAGTAACAAATGCTGACATTGTTGTGATGAAAAAGGAAGCCTCTTTATTGTTGATAGGAATGTAGACTAGTACAATTATGGAAATCAGTGTGCGGAATTCTCAAAGTACTGAAATTAGAAATTCCGTATGACCCCGTGATGCCCCCTGCTAGTTATCTTCCCCAAAAAGCTGAAGATAGCTTACTACAGTGATCCACGCATACCAGCATTTATAACAGCACAACTCGTAATAGCTGGATCCTGAAAGCAGCCTTTATACTCACCAGCAGATGAGTAGGTAAAGAAAATGTGGTTTCTATGCACCGTGGAATATTACTCTGCCATGAAGAATGACAGGATTGAGACATTTGTAGGAAGATGGGTGCACTTGGAAAATATAATGTTGAGTAAAATAAACCAGACACACAGGCTTCAATACCATATGGTGTCTCTCATTTGAGGGAGGCAAAGTACAAAAAAGAGAACAACAAAGAATGGATAGAAGAGGAAGGATGAATCTCTTGCACTAAGGAAGTGGCCCAAAGGAACAAGGGCAGGGTTAAGAGGGTGGGAAAGGGAAATAGAGGAATAAAGATGCACCGTGGACAAAGCCTCACAATGCCAGTTAGATAGACCTTAGGTCCCATAGCATGAGCTGAGACAGGATGTCACAGGGACAGAAACGGGACAGGGAAATGGAGGAGCAGGGGACAGATGGGAAGGAAGTGGTTTAAGGGAGAAAGAGCTGCCTGGTGGTGTGTGCATGGGAGCATTCTCCCAGACGGTCACACACGGTAGGAGCTGCAGACGTGTGTAAAGAGGCCGGAAGGGAGACAGGAAAGGCCTCAGCAGGTGGCTCTCAAGGCCCCTCCCAGGGTCCCCACCCCCCGTCAAGGTGGCGCCTATAGCCAGTGAGTTTTGTCACCTCCGTGCAGTCTCAGGGAGCCCTCCTGCCGGGCTGCTGTCCTCCTGCGCGCATCCGTGCCGGGCGGACGAGGTCGGCAGGTTCCTACGTTAGGCCAGTGAGTGCCGAGGCCGAGGGCAAAGCAGAAGCAGGCTGTGCAGCGCCCGCGGGTGCAGGCATGGAAGTGGAGGCCAGGAGAGGCCGGCCACCTTTGGGATGATGGCGACGGAGAGCTGCTGAGGCAGGAGCTCGACTTCAGGTCCCAGGCACCTCCTCGGAGCGGCCGGAGCCGCTCCTGACGGGCAGTGGGTTTAGTGCTGAAGTAAACGCAGGGCCTTTGCACTCACTCCTGTTCCTGAACAAGCCATGAGCTGAAAGGTGACGGCCGGACCCCAAAGAGGGTTTTCACCAAACTGAGATCAGGTTGGAAGCAAACTTCTTGAGTTTGTCGGTTTTCAGTACAGTCATTTCCAACCCTAACCCTCCTCCTCCTCCCCACTCCATCCTCCCTCCTCCCCCCTCCTCCTCCTCCCTCCTCCCCCCTCCCCATTGGCTAAAAAAGGATAAGAAATGTGGGCCTAGCACATTGACAAGATCTTGCTCTGTAGTCCAGACTGGTCTTGGACTTTCTGTTAGCCCAGGTTGACCTCAAACTCTTGGTGATCCTCCTGCCTCAGCCTTGCAAACGTCAGGATTAGAGACGTGTAGCACCACAGCCCTGAAAGTTGGCTCTTCCACACCTAGAATGACTGATTTTTGGCCACGGGACTTGTGTATGGCTGAAAAGGAGCCCCTTTGTGCGCTGAGGAAAGCCAGCTTCAAAGCTGTAAGCTCTAGGTTGGTTTTGGACAAAACTTCAAACAGCTGCTTTGCTTATCTGGCTTCTGCCAGGTGTCCTGGAGTCCCAAGCGCCAGCAGGAAGCCCCTGGCAGATGGACTCCAAGGCTGACAGCGCCTGTCGGTCCAGGGCCAGCTCAGTGGGCCCAGAGACCCTTCTCGGGGTTTGGTGCATGGAAGCCGGCTGGGAAGGGCATCGACACAGGGCGAGTGTGAAGCAGGTCTCAAACCTCGGGACAGGCTGCAGACTGCGTGTGGCTCTGGGGGCAGCCCTGTGCCGTGCTCAGGAGCCTGGGGGCCTCTGGCCCTGTGGGGTGGGGTGGGGCGGCCCTCACGCAGGACTAAGGCTGAGGGGATCCTCTCCTCCAGGAAGAGGAAGGGCTGGGCTGCCGCCTCCTGGGGTGTGCTGGGGCCTGCCAGGGCCCACCTCTTAAAGTGCCACCGTCTTCCTGTAGTGCTAGGCCGACCCCTGGCCTTTTCCAGGCTGACCTGCCTGGGGGTGCTGTGGGCCTCTGCTGAGGCAGTGCCCCAAGCCCCCAGAGCACCCCCTGCTGGCCAGGCTCTTGTCTGAGCCTGCTCGTGCCTCTGCTTCACCGCGTTCTCCCCAAAGCTCTGAGGTGGGCACCCCTGTTCTTCCTGAGTGGCTAATGAGCCGCAGAGGCACAGAGAGCCGTTCCCTGGACTACCTTGGGGCCGGAGTGAGCGCTGCATTGGAGGCAGACAGCTGGCCAGCCACTCGGGCCCCCTTGTGAGCTCCGGCACCGCACCATGGAGGTTCGGGCTGGTGTGGGCAGGAGGGTGGGCAGTGACATCAGGAAGAAGCCAGGAGCAGCTCGCGTGATTGATGTCACTGGTGTCATTGTGGACACCCCTGTCACTGGACTCAGGCATGGCCTCTCCCCCAGCAGGGACCCACAAAGGGCAGGCTGAGGACCTGGAAGGTCTAGTGGTCAGTCAGCAACCTGTGCTGGCCAGCTGGCTGTGTGGCTCAGTCCCAGGTTCCTGGAGGCTGTGTTGAGAGAGCTGTCCCTTGTCTGGTGGGGACTCAGGTCCCCAGGGATGGCATCCAGGGGTACACAGCAAGACTCAATCCTGTGCTGCTACCACTGAGGCCAGGTCTTCGCGGTGATGGCTAGCAAGAGTGGCCACTGCACATGGAGTGGGCGCTCAGGAGCTCACCTGCCCATCTTGGGAGGAAACATCCTGCAGAACCAGTGGAGAAGGGTGGGCTGGGTCAGCCAGAAGGTGGCAGACAGGTGCCACCCAGCTGAGTCCAGCTCCCCGTTACATATACATGTGTTTTATTTCTGTGGTGTTGGGAATTGAACCCAGGGCTTTGGCACTAAGCTGCACCCTCAGCTCTACTTTATGTTTTAATTCTGAGACAAGGATGTGTTAAATCACTGAGTTGCCCAGGCTGCACTGAAACTTGCATTCCTCCTGCCTCAGCCTCCAGTGTTGTAGATTGGCACCACGATGCCTGGCTCAGAAACTCCTTTTAGCAAATATTTCCCATGGAAATAGTGAAGGAAAAGTTTCCAGTGCTTAGCTAAAACCTCCTTTTAACCTTGGAGTTTCCTTCAAGCATGATGTAACCGCTCTGGAAACAGTATCTTGTTTTCTCTTCTCTTTGTTTTACAGCACAAAGGAATCCAGGACTGGGTTTCAGTCCTATAAAAAGAGGACTTCTGGGAGGCTCTGATGCGGGCCGAGGGCGGCCGGGTGCTCTTGAGGTTGGACAGGACAGGAATGGGGTTCCTGTGGCCCACACCGCCACCTCACCTGGCCTGGCAGGGCGCCCCACCCAGCTAGCTTGCATACCTATGTGAGAGCCTTGGAAATACTCACTTTTACTCTACGCGGAGGAGGCCACTCCCCTACAGCTCCATCCACGGAAGTCCACAGCTGATGGCCACGAGCCACCGTGGCAGGAGCAGGGGGCCTGGCCTCCCATCTCCACCCTCAGCACCCGTGCCCCGTGGCACTGAGCCTCCTTTGCCCAGCTGGCCTTCCTGACCTGCTAACCCTCTGGTTCCTTCCCAGGTGTGGCGGCCCCTGCCCCTGGAGTTCCCTTGGCCTCCTCCTCCTAGGCCCAGACCCCAGCTACCAAGCCCTGGATTCTGCCAGGAGAGACCTGGAACTAGATTCGGGGGGCTGTGGGGACCTTGGGAGTGGACCCTGGTGCATCTCCCGGACAGTCAGTCCCACCCTCCCCCCAGTGTCACCTGGGGAGTGTCGTCTCTGTAGTCAGCCTTCTGCTCCGCTGTGGCAGCTGCCAGAGGAGGAACCCCAAGCCTGCAGTGGCAGTGGCACCCATGGGCCGGGCTCCCCCTTGTGTTGACCCTTCAGTCAGGGTGCCCATCTGCTCGGTGTCCTAGGCAGGGGAAGGAAGCAGCCCTGGGGTCAGCTGGGCCCTGGCTGTCCTGAGAAAGGTCCAGTCACTGTTCTTCTCACCCTGCCAGGGTCTAGAGAAGGGCAGTGCAGCGCCAGGCTCTTCACCTCGAGCAGCGGTGGAAAGGCTCAGCTGCCTCCAGTGGCATAGGTCCGGGCGGGACACAGGATGGTGGCACAGGGAGGGTTTGCCCACAGCCTGGCCCTGAGACGTTGACCACACCAGCCCTTCCACAGACCCGAGCCTCTGACCCCGGAGATACTGCGGGACCTCAGCCCATCTCACCCACTTCCTGGTTTCCCTGCCCACCCGGGCCCGCGCTGAGGGCCCAGAGCCGACAGTGGGGGCTCAGCTCCTCCTCGGCACCCACAGAGACCTGGGCTCATGACTATTTGCGTTGTTCAAATTCAGCAAAGACACAAGGAGGCAGAGCCTGCTTGTGAGAGACCAGAAGCTCTGGAGTGGGGCTTTGGGCTGAGACATGTGCACCTGCAGGTCCAGATGGTCACCGCGAGAACAGCAGAAGCCAGGCGTGCGAAGGAGAGTGACACTGGGCCTGGGCTGAGGTTCCTGTTTCATCGTGCACCCGCTCTGTGCCCTGCAGGGACCTGGGCTGGGGCTTGGGGCGTGGCTCCTGGGTGCACTGGAACCTGTGAGCCACGGTGAGAAGATGAATGCGCTCCGTGGTAGCAGTGTCACTGTACAGGGGTGACGGTGGTGGCCCCTGCTCTGCAGGGGGTTGGACACCTCAGGCGGGTGAGGTCCCTGTCCAGGGCTCCCCTACGTCTTTGCTCGCCCTGTCTTCTGCCCTGGCCCTCTCTGTGTTCTTCCTCTGCTCAGGGACTCTTGTCTTCACTGACACCTTCACTGGGCCTCCACTTCCTGTCTGTCACGGTGCTGGGACTCCCTCGGGGCCAGGACGTCAGCTGTCTCCGCTCGGTTCACAGCAGAGAGGTCCTGAGGCCAGTGCACAGGAGCCTGAGATTCCTGCTGGGGTTAGTCAGACTCCCCTGTCCTTTGTCCTTCCAGCTGTGAGTCTGTGGTCCCCAAACTCTTTTTGATCACGTCCTAATTGGTGAGCAGCAGGGCCCGAGCGTATGTGTCCCGTGGTAAAGTACCCAAGTTCATCTCCTTACGTATAAGCAGGAAGAATGTGAGGAAGCTCAGGGCGTAGGATGGCTACGAAGGCAGGTCGGCGCCCTGCCTGACCCTGCACAGGGCAGGGACGTGCCCCGTGAGACCCACTTTCTCGGCCCTTTACGGTGTGAATGGAGACGGCTTCCGTGTCCTGCTATCTCGAAAGGGCAAAGGAGCGGTTGGGGTGAAGCTCGGTGTGAAAGCCCTGGTTCCGACCCAGTCCCCGGTGCCACCCTTTCCCCTAAAAGGCAAAGGGGCTTGCTGTGTCTTGCCAAGTGGTGTCCCCTCCCCGTGCAGCTGCTGCACCCAGATCCTCCCCCAACACCAGGCGGACGTTGGCCCTGCGCTCCTGGATCCCCAGCCTCTCGGGCCAGGAGCCAAGTTAACTTCTACTAGCGCCGCGTGGCCTGTGCCAGACCCTTTGTTGCACCATGACGAAGGCACAGTTGTGGCGCCCAGCACACACTCAGTGACAGGAGGTGCCGTGGAGTAGTGGATGTCCCCGGGCAGGGTTTGGGAGGGTGGTTGTGGGCGGGAGCCTGGCGAGCGAGTCTCCAGGGATGGGGAGATGGGAGCCGGTACGGGGACTTCAGTCAGCTGCTCCCTGCTGGAGGCAACGCTGGAAAGCTGAGTCCCCGGGAGGAAGCAGCTCCGGGCTCAGTGAGCGTCTCGTGCTGCGGTCAGGACTGTGGTCCTTGCTGTCAGCTGGAGTGAGTCAGAATCACCATTTACTAATATTCCAGACCCAACAAGCAAGCAGAGGCTACATGAATGATCCAGGATTAAAGGGAACAGCCAGTTCCACTAGAAATAATGTCTTTCAGAAATTCCCAGGCCAGCCACTCAGGCTTTGTGCGAAAGTAAAGGCCTGAGCCCTGATCTGCTCCAGAAAGAACCACGTTGCAAGCAGAGGAGCAATTATTTTCTTACAAAAATAAATTTCTCTCTCCCTAAGATAAAAATAGCCTCTGATCAGTCAGATAACAGTGTAATTTCCACAGCAGAGGCAATTCATTGAGCGATTTCAGTAGTTGTTCTGTGAAAAACTGCTCAAAACCCCCACAGTGATGGAAAGCCAGGGTGCCACAGGGGAAGACACGGTTCATTGTCGGGTGCAGACTCCCTCTGCACCTGTATTGTGGTGACTGAGGCACGGTGAGCCGCAGAACCTGAAGCATGTCCTTCCGGGAGCATGGCCAGCGGTGGCCACCAGCCAGCCCAGCGCCAGCCGCCTCACTGACACCCTTCTCCGCCCCCAGAAGTCTGTCGTCTTTTCTCCCCTTCCCGAGTCTCCAAAAAGCATTGTTCTTCTCTCGGAAACTATATGGTATTTTTGGGTTTTCTGGAGATTTATTTGAACGGAATCCTAGCTTATGTAAATTTTTGGTTTTGGTTTGGGTCTTTTCCTCCTCTTCATACAACTATTTTAAGATCCATCTAAATTGTGTGTTTTAAGTTGTTTCCTTTTACTGCTGGTAGTATGTGGTCGGATAGATACGTCTTAACCATGTTTTTGACCCATTCATCTGTGGATATAGATATTTGAGCCAATCAGGCTGCCAAGAAAATTCACCCGGAAGACTTCGCCAGGCCAAAGGGTCCGTTGCACTTGTCCAGATCACGGCCTCGGAGCTGGAGGCTGGATCTCACGGTGTTTTCCTGCTGGGCAGTGTGGATTTGCATCCTCACAGCCACTGCAAGCACCGGGCTCAGTGCCCTCAGCCTCAGGCCTGGGCCTCTGCAGGGGGCAGTGGGCAGCCCTGTGGCTTCAGCCGTGTGCAGTACACGGAGCACATGCTTCGCTGCTCTGTGGCTTGTGCGTGTGCTTAGGGGCGTGGAATTTCGTTTGCTGATCTGTGCAGCTATCAGCACCTTTTCCTCAAAAGCTGTTCTTCACCTCAGCCCAGAGGCTCCCTAAACACTTAAGCGGTAGCTCTATTTTCCTATCCCCCAGGTCCTGGTAATGCACTTGTTTCTCCTGTCTGTCTACATTTGTCTATTCTAGATATCTCATGTCTAGGGCGAAATTCAATTATTTTCCTTCTTGTCTTCAGTGTTTTACCTCACATAAGGCTTTCAGGTTGCATCCACCCTGCAGCTCACATCAGCACTTCATCCCTTTTGAGGGCTGTATAATATTCCATGACATGGGCATACCGCCTGTTATTTATCTGCTGGTGGAGACCTGCACTATGTTCACCTTCTGGCTCTTGCAAATGATGCTCCAGTGGATATTGGTGTGCAAATGTATGTTTGCATCCCACTTTCAACTCTCTTGGGTTTATTGATGGAATCACTGGGTCTTACATTAGTTCTGTGTGCAGGTGTTTGCAAACTGCCAGTTTACAGTCTCTCCAGCACTGCCCAAGGCTTCTAGTTTCCCCCAACACATTTTTTTTTAATTGTGGCTATTCTGGTAGGTGTGAGGTGGTGTTTCACTGTGTTCATTTTCCTAGTGACCAGTGGTATTAAACATTTCTGTGTGCTTTTGGCCTTTTGCATTTTCTTTGAGCAAGTGCTCATATTTCTTGCCCATGTTTTCATGTGGTCGTTTGTCTTTTTTCTTTGAGTTACAACAGTTTTTATACATTCTGGGCATTAAACTCAGTCAAAGGTGTGACAGATTCATTCTCATTCTGCAGGTTGTCTTTTCCATTTTAGTTTCAGTGCCAGTGTCCCTTCATACACAAATGTACTTAGGTTTGAAGATGTCCTTTCACACGCTTCACTGTCGCCGTCTGTACTTTTGCTGTCGTGTTGAAGGATCCGTTGCTAAATCTTAGGTTTCTTCTAATAGTTTTATTGTGGTAGGTTGCTTGCTGCATGTGTGCATGTGTGCGTGTGTGCGTACGTGTGCATGCGAGCATGTGCACGTGCATGTGGTTCTGGAGATTGAACCCAGTGCCTTGCATTGAGATCCACCCTCAGCCTTTTTATTCTTTCTTTTAATATTGAGACGGGGTCAAAGTAAGTTTTCCAGGCTGAGCTTAAATTTGGAATCACCCTGCCTCAGCCTCTAGAATGCTGGGGTATGTAAGTGTTTGCTATTAGCTCTTGTATATAGATAGATCCAGGAGTTAGAATACTTTTTTTTAACATGTAGAAATTCAGTTTCCCCAGCATCATTTGTCAGAGAGACTGTTTTTCCCCCATTTAGTGGTCTTGGTACCATTTTGAAAATCATTTTACCCCACATTCAAGGGTTTGCTATTTCTGGGTTCTCTATCCTGTTCCACTTGTCTGTGTGTCTATTTTTACATCACTACCAACTTTTGCATTATTGGAGCTCTTTGCAGTAAAATTTGAAATCAACTTCATTCTTCTTTTAAGGATTGTTTGACCATTTGGGGTCCCTTACATTTCTATAGATTTGAGATTTGGCCTTTCCATTCTTGCAAAAAATGCTGGTGGGATTTTAATAGATTACATTGCGTCTGCAGATTGCTTTGAATAGTGCAGCATCTTAGAAATGTTATCTTTCCATCCTGGAGCGCAGGATGTCTTCACTTAAATAGGTCTTTGAGGGTTATTTTTCAGCATCACTCATAGTTTTCAATATTATTTTATTGTATTGGTTAAATTTACTCCCAGGCATTTCAATCTTTCTGAAAAACAAGTCCAGGCTCCGTGAGCAGGGTGCCTTCAGTACAAAAAAGCTTTCACAATGCTAAGTCCAGACTTCTGCAGCTCGCCAAGGTTCAGGACTGCGGGGGGTTCTTCTGTGGGCTAAGAAGCAGACAGCACACATTCCCGTGCCTGTGCTGAGGGAAAGCCCACAGAGCAGGGCCGGGGGATCCGCGCAGCAGTGGCATTGCTGACGTTGCTGCTGCCACCTGTAGCCGCGGAGCAGGGAGGCTCCCGTGGTTGTCAGCAGATGGGCGGACAAAGCCGCTGTTCCCAGGACCTGGCTGAGCTCCACACAGCAGGTGCTCCACAGAGGGCCACTTTAAAAAGCAGCCTGGTACCTGCAGTCTGAGTGCACCCCCGGCCTGGCGACTCCCGTACACATTTGATAAAAGAGAACGTAGTGCCACTGACAGCCTCGGCCCACTGAGGCAGGCTGCAGGGCTGTGGCTGGGGGGGTGGGGAAGAGAGGCTTTTGATTTTGAGAAATTCAGGCTCAAACCCAGCGCCTGAGCCTTTGAATTTTGCCACCATCTAAATGCAAAATTGGAGCTTTTGGGCTGGGAAGCGGAGTGGAGGCAGGGAACAAAGGGTGGAAAGGGGAGGCAGGGGCCAGGTTTCAAGTCAGACTGAAGGCAGGAAGAGCTGCTTTGTGCTCACAAACAAAGGAAAGACAGCTTGCTTGCTAATGCCTGTGCTTATAACAGGAAAATTCGCAGCTAGGAAAGGGAGGCGGCAGCCCGGGCAGCCCTGGCACTGTGAGTTGAGCTTACCGGAAGCCACCTGTGGTGCAGACGTGTGTGTGTGTGTGTGTGTGTGTGTGTGTGTGTGTGTGTGTGTGTGTGTATGTGTGTGTGTGTGGTCGCTCCTGAGAAAAGATCACGAAGGTCTTGGTGTCATCATCACCATCACCTCTCGTCCTTGGGTGCGGTGTTACCCAGGAGGTGGGGACGGTGGCAGAGGGCTGTAACACGCACAGGAAGTGTCACGTGCCGCTTTCGGTGCATGCAGCCCTGCAGGTCGTGGCCTGTTGTGCCCCTCTGCTTGTGCGCGGTTGTATTCAGACGCCTTACATAACGGGGTCACAGCTATTGATGCTGCAGGATAAACAGGACTAAGTGGGTTTTGCGATCATTTCTGTTCAGTATCGGTTGGGGCGGAAACCGTGAGTGCAAACACTGAATCTACCACAGTGGCTGGGAATGGTGAAGACTCCATGTGGTTCTGACGTCTGTCTTCTGCTCCCAGCACAAGAACGCCCGTGTGGCTTCGCAGGGCACTTCGTTAGTAACCAGGGTTGAGCCCCAACCGCAGGGCAGGGAAGACGGCAGTGGACAAGATGCTGGGCTTTTCCTGTTTAACAGACTGAAGACTTTGATTTAATAATAATTCCTGGCAGTCAGTAAGGACTGTAAATCCATTCATTTACCTGTGCACTCACTCAGGGTCAGGCTGTCTGTTCCTTTGAATTTCCACAGCTTGGGGTAAATACAGATTGGATTTAAAGTGCAAAACAAAGAGTTGGGATAATTTTGCATTCGTGTGTGTTAAAACGCTTTGCCTGAATTAGTTCAGGTATACCCCACCCTTGTCAGTAAGCGGCTAGATTCACCACTGTACGGAATCGTTTTATATTACACGGGGGAGGTGCGCTTGCCCCTGTGAAAGGAGGATACGTCTCCAGGACATCAGAGAAGCCCTCCCAGCCCTGTAGGGCAGGGGCCCCTGACTGGACATGACGCACCAGCCCAGGGCCGCCCCCATGAGCTCTGGGACCGTTTGGCCCTTGTGGTACCTGAGATCTTTCTGCAATAGCATCTATCATCCCTTGACCCACAGGCACACACAGGGCTCTGTGCTGGAAGGACACAAGGACCTGTCCTCGGCTGACATGTGCCGTAGTAAAGGAGGGGTAGGGTCAGCGCTGGCCATGCATGCGAAGTTCAAACTCGGGTGTCTGCACAGAGCCACGGGAATGTGGAGCAGCAGCCTCTGTCTGCCGGGCCCGGGGTGCTGTGGGTGTGGCTTCTCTAGGAAAGACAAAGCCCTGACACACCTAGCCAGGTGCAGGGGGTGGAGGTCGGAGGAAGGTCTGCACAAGGAAAGGGGCAGATGCTGGAGCGGTGGCAGCCCAGGCGGGCAGTGAGGCAGGATGAGCGTGGGTTTACTTCGATAAGGCAGCAGCCGTCATTCAGGATCTGAGGGTCACTTCAGTGACCACGCTGGCAATTGTATTTCATTTACACTGGATCGTTTAGAGAGTGATGACAGGAAAAGCCTGTATCTCTTAGTGAAGATGCAACTATTACTTCTATGTGGTTGACTGACTCTGAATTGGTTCAGTTTGTGGATTCTGAGCCCATGGATAGAGTCCCCTCTCCAAGATGAGTAACAGAATCTTCCCTGTGAATCTAGCATTCATTCAACTAACAATGTGAGTACTGTCGACTTAGGAATGTGTGTCCTCCTCATGTGGTTTAATGGGAGGTTACGCTGGTCACACAGAAACCTGTTAGGCTGGGAGCGGCCTGGACCTCAGGAGGAGGCTGGCTTACAGCGCTGACACCTGTGGCCCCACTTTTCTGAGGAAGCTCGGCGGGCTGCTGTGGATTCCCGCAGAATCACAGTCAAGGGCAGGGCTGGGGCCCTGCCTCGTCCTTTCCTTCTCTGCCACCAAGATTGGCCCAAATCATTCCATCCAGAACCGCTTCTGAGTGTTTGAACAAAAGCAGCAGAAACCTAGTTTGGGCCCAGAGGGGCCCACACCTGAGTGCGCGCACTCTGCCAAGGAAGGGACCTCAGCCCAGCTGCACCCTGTGCTCAGTGAGCGGGGCCAAGCCACACCCAAAGCTTGAGACCTGAGCCTGGCGTGCCAGCAGCTGGCATAGAAGCGCCATCTGCATAGCACTGAGCCTCCATCTCTAGCTCACCGGGGAGCTTTGGAGAGCTGTGGGTCTTCAGGGTTTTCAGACCCACGGACCTGTGTCCAAAGGTTCCCTCTTCTTTCGGTGAAGAATATTCAGTAGCCAGAGGAACTGGAATGAAATCCTCAGCCTCCTGACTTTTTGTTCCACTTTTGGGTGACACTTTGCTGGCCCCACACCTGCAGGGTTTGCTGACTGTGGGACTAAGACATTGACAATCAAGCCAGGCTATGTGAAACTGAAATGCGCTTCCTCAAACGCATCCAGTGTCTCTGGGAAGTCTGTCTGGACTCTGCTGCACACATTCTGGCTCACTGGACATGTCATGGTCCTTCTCTGCTAAGGTGGTATCATCTTAGTGAATGTCCGGGACTGAGCTAGGTCCGAGAGGCCAGAGAAGCTTGGATCAGTCGCTGCAAGGCCCCTGTGCCCTTGGTCATGGTCCTTAAGGATCTCAAATCGCAAATAAGGCGAAACCAGCTTCACTGCTACATTATGAAGTGGCGGTGCTGTTCACCGCACAGTGCCTGGCACCTAGCGGCTGCTAAGGACTCACTGTGTTGCTGGTGCTGACCACATGGAGCTCTGTGGTGCCCTCAAGAATGACCTCGTGGGCTGGGGGTGTAGCTTAGCAGCAACCTGTGTGACGCCCTGGATTCAGACCTCAGCAGCAGCAGCAAGAATAACAAGTGTGTGACTTTGTGTATTGCACTGAGAGACCCCAGATACTGGTCTGTGTTCACTCGATCAATGCATTTTCACAATCGGTTTTCAATGTTTAATTCGTATCTACTCTCTAAATTCTTTTACCGTGGTCATACGTGTACCGTACCCTTTTTAAGTGGATGGTTCAGTAACATTAAGTCTGAGATCACAGTCCAGCCGTGTGCATATATATATATATATATATATATATATAGTGCCCAGTGGGACGAGTGGTTTGGAATCCACGTGCTGGGAGAGTGAGGGGGGTCGGTGGAAATGTGGCTGATGCATCCCAAGGGCGTGACCTGGGACTCATTTGGAATGCAGCAGGTGGATGGGGACTGATTCGTGTCTGCTAAATGGGGAGGTGTCACCGTATCACCTGTTGTGAGAAACCACTGACGTAAGTAGAAGTTTCTCCCTCTGAAATGGCGCTCCGATTGGAAAGCCTGTTAAAATAAGAAACCCAGAAATAGTTTCCGTGTCAGTTTGCCAGGGCTGCAAGGACCCAGGACTTAGATGAAGTGGTTTGCTCACAGCTCCAGTCTGAAGACAAGTGCCTGCAGGTTTGCCGCCTCCTGCTCCCCCCACCCAGCCTGAGGATGGCCAGCTCCTCCTGTGTCCGCAGCGGCCCCTCTGTGTGTGTCTGGGCACTGCTGTGCTCTCAGAGTCCAGGCCCCCTGGATCAGGGCCACAGTCGTGACCTCACTGTGGCTTAGCTGCTTCTGTGAAGGCCCCTCTCTAAATATGGACATGTCGTGGACACGTTGTGAGGTGCTAGAGGTCCGAGCTTCAGCGTGTGGATTCTGGGAGTGAGGGAGCTCAGTCCAGCCCTGACAGTCCCTGTGATCCCACCAGTAAGTAGTAACAGCCTTCAGATCCTCCCCAGTTCCAGAAAAAGCGGGTGAAGCCATCGCGCTGTGCCTTGGGCGTGTGCACTGCTTCGCAATGCAGCCCCCAGCCCGAGACAGAGCGTCCTACTGTTGCTGGATAGCGTACATTCTTCTCAGAAAGGATAACAAACAGAGGCAGCATATTTCAAGTTCTCCCTCCTTTCTGCCAGGAACACTCCCAGTATTCTCTGGCGCTCACTCGGTTGGTGATCATCTTGTACTTTGTATGTGCAAATGTCTGCCCTGGAGAAAGAGTCCCCTGGTGTCCAGATAATCCGCGCAGCCTTAAACAAACACAGAATTCCAGAACAGATCCTCATTCTGCACATAGAGGCCAAGGCCGCTTCAGTCCGGGGAAGGGCTGATGGCTGAGGAGCTTGAGGGAGCGCATTGCAAAGTTGCATTTCGTGGGCTCTGGGTGGAGCCCGCTGGCAGAGTGATTTGCCAGCACGTGTGAAGCCGAGACCTCGAGTTCAGTCTCCAGTACCACAGAAGAGCATTTCAGTTTCATGTGTCGCACTGAGCCGCTATTGTCTATGAGTCCTTCTGTTAGTGCACATGATGTTCTGGAAGGCCAGCGAGGTGAGGGTCTTGAGTGTCATCTTGTGGCTGTCCTCTGCGTGGGGAACCGCACTGCTGCGAAGGAGATCGCCTGCAGTGGTGTCAAAGGTGTTTGCGCCCTTTCTGGGGAGTTTCAGCCACTTGATGATGGGCACATGCACACAGTGCTGTGATGGTATCGTAACCCTTGGCAGGAAAACACAGTGACAGTCTGAGCAGAGGCTGGTAAAGAGCCCTACTTGCTTTACTCCAGCTGTTCCTAGCAGAGGTGGCTCCTGTGTCTGCTCAGCTCTCCCCTCCCTCTCCTCCTCCTCCTCCTCCTTCTCTGCTTCTGGTCTCGTCATTTGAGTCAGACACTGTCGTATCCATCAGTGGCAAAACTCCACATTAAAGATGCTTTCTATAGCCAGGCAGAACAATAACAAGTTGTTGGCTCACCACTGACTCTTTATTTAAATGTTTGTCATCAGAGAACTGTGACGATCTTCAGTGTGCAGGTTCCTGCTTCTCAGATGGGATTTGCTTCTCTAGACCTAGGTAGAAAACAAGAAGCGGCTGATCTGTCTCCAAAAATCAGTAAATCAAGCCTCCATCCCTTTCTGTCGCTGGCTGCTTCCCTCGCTGTTGTCTCCCCTTGCCTTATTTTGCATTCAGGCCGTGATGGTTTCAGCTCGCTGCTGACTCACACTCCTTTAATAGCTGTTATTCATTGTAAAGGTTAGAATGGGTTAAGTGCCATGTGTATGCAGATATTCACAGGCAGAGCAGAAAAAGCACATGCCTTTTAAAATAGAATGGCTTGAGTGCAGATTTCTCTAATGTACACGTTACTATTTTAGGTCTCCGAATTCAACCCTTTGACGTTCACCAGCATAATTGAGTGTGAGAAGCCAAACAATGACCTGAGTCGGTTTCGTGGCTGCATGTGAGTATCCTGTGACTTCTGTGCTTGTTGTTGTGTTTGAGGAGTCACGCGTGGACACACGCACACACAGAGTCATGAAGTGTGTATTGAGTATTTTTTGCCACACATTGAACCCTCAGGAATGTCGCCTGCCTCTGAGCTCTCGTGGCTGCTCTGGGGCTGGCCAGTCCCAGCCTGTCACTGTAGAGCCCTGGCAGTGGCGTTGCCATGAGGAGCAACTGTACTTGTCTTCCAGCAGCCAGGAGATGTGTGGCCGTTCACACAGGGTCTCAGTGAGTAGAATAAGCTGGAGCCAGCAGAGGGACCAAGATGAAATTCACCTCCCCTTCCATCACTTATTCACTGAGCAAGTGCTCACTGAGTGCTTACCTGCTCTGCTCATGTTCTGGATGTAGTACAGTGATGAAACAGATGAAAATCCTCATTTTCGTGTTTATTTCATTCTACTTAGAAGAAAAGAGACAGCACCTTCCCCCCACCCAAGAAATTAAGTCCTCTGAGTGTGTATTATGCTTATCAGTCCGATCCCCTCCCTTGCTCCAAAATCAAAGGACCACGGAAGTGGACAAAGGACCAGGCCTGCCCATCTGCTGGTACCATGGTCCTTATTAAAACTGGTCGGTGAGGTCTGGGGAAGTTATTGTATGTTCCTTCTGCTTTCTTGCCTGCTGGGAAATTTCCCTAACCATAATGATAATGCTTGTCAATGCGTCAGTTGGGGCGGGGAGATACATGGAGGAGAAACTCATGCATCTGGATGAGCTTGTTGAGTTGTGGGCAGGAGCCGTTTGCAGAATGGTTTCCTGGGGATATGAGACCCAAGGAACATAGGCTTGAGCCACCCTGATGTGCCAACATCAGCCAGCTCCACAGGCTCAGTGCCACAGTCTGGAGGTTATGGGTCTTTCTCCCCAAGGCAGTCTTAGGTCCTGGTCCTAGGTAAGAGCTCATAGGGGACTTACTGATGCATCCAGTGCTGCTGCCTGTGCCTAACACCCAGGAAGCACCCCGGGATTCTAGGAGTACACCAGGGAAAGAAGACTGCATGGTAAGGTGACGAACATCGGCAGCCGCAAGATGGCCCTGAGGACCAGGATCTGGAAGAAGTTAGCTCCTTCCTAGTGGAAGGAAAGTGGAACTCCTAACATACAATCTACAAGATTTGGGAGGAGGACACTCACCCACCCATGTGTAACCTGTCTGCGTGGATTTTCTTCCTGTCCACTCTTGAGCCACCTCCTCCAGGTCCCGCTGGCCAGTTACCTGAGGCATTCATGTGTATGAGTCCATCCCCCGCTCCTCTGTGAAGCCCCAGGCCAGGCCACATGCTGGGTTTCGAAAGACGCCCTTCCCTGAGGTAATGATTGTGATGGCGAGGCAGCCTCTGGGGAGGATGTTCTCCGGGTGCTCATGGAGTGATCTTAGGGTGCCAAAAAAGATGGGAGACGTAGACATTCCTGTTCGTAGAGCTCTCATGGTCCTTCTTCCCAGGACCATGGGGTCTGGAAGAACGCGGTGTCCATGAGCTCAGAAGACTATTCACATGCTTGTCACCCATGTGGTTGGGTTGACTGGAGAGGACTGAATCCCATGGCAGCGGCTTTCAATCCTGCCTTTGAGGGATTTCTGGGAGCCACTGTCTTAGCAGGTCTCTCAGCACTGGGTCTAGCAGGCTCTGAAGCCCACCGTGTCTAGTCAGATAACCTGGTGAGTGACTCATAACCAGGTGTATAACTGGGTCATCTTAGGATCCGCCTCATGTCATTATTGGAAGTTTGGTTAATTTAGGACACAGGATGGTAGGTGCTTAATGAGTGAATACTGGCCGTTATGATTATGGCTGCGGTTGCTGATTACTGTCATAGAAAATAATACAGAGTAAGGGAAGAGAAGGCTCAGGAGAGAGCTGGGACTTCATTGTGTGTATGAGGAAGAATTCAGGAGAAAAGAGGGTACTGAGGTTTCCTGAGTTTGAAGAAATGGCAGATGTATAAAGCAAAGTAACTCAGCTAACAGCGAGGGAACGTGAACAGGACTTGTGTTAGTCTGTTGTCCGTTACTATAATGAAATTGCTGTGGGAGGTACTTAATAAAGCAGTTTTTAGCTCATGGTTTTGGAGACTAAACATGTGGCACAGTGCAGACTCTGGTGAGGGGCCACGGCTGTGTACCTCGTGGTAGGTGACATCATGGTGACACTGGGAGAACACATTCCTGGACAAAAGCCAAAACTGGGCCAGAGGTGCGGTGAAGAACTCCTTTAATACCGATGCACCAGGGAACCAAATTGTCAACGCAGGAACTGTCAGGAGATGACACACATCATTTCCAAACTATCGAACTGAGGGCAAGTGGAAGCTATGAAGGCATAAACTTTCAAATTGATGGCATAAATCATCGAACTGAGGGTATAAACAGCTTTGAAGACCCTCTGCCTAGACTAGGTCATGCTCAAAGTCAGGGAAGAGCCGGGTCACATGGGGCAGAGGGCAAGGGGAGAAAGGAAAGGCATGAAGATACAGTAATCCCAAAAGCGAGCTCTAAGCAGCTGTCCTGGGTGCACAGGGCCACTCTTACCAAGGCAAGGCCTGGGGAGGAGGCAGAGCAGACTCTGAGAGGGAGGTCGGAAGTGTGCTGGATTCCTCAGGAGCCTGAGCAAGGTGACAGCCAAGCAACTGTAGGCCCAAAAGAGGTCCTGGGTGTGGGAGATAAAGGAGCCCATTGCTCAGCCATGCTTTGGGGATGGGTGGCTTGAAGGAGAGGAAGAGATTGAGGTCAGAGGTGAAGACCTCAGAAACAGGGACACTCGTTAGGGAGAGTGTGGGTAACCAAAGATCAGTCTGCAGGGACCTCAGGTGTATGGGAGGTGGACGTGGTGCCCTCCACACGTGTGAAGTTGGCACTGAGAGGGAGTGATGGCTTGTGGGGCACTCACACCAGCACCCAGCCCTCAGCTCTCCCATTGGGTGGCCACCATTCTGCCTGCAGCCAGCGAGGCCAGTCTGGCTTTTCCAGCGGTACCCACACAAAGCACTCCCAGCAGGGCATCCTCGCTGGCACATTGCTTGATAAAGAAATGCCAAAAGTGCCACCAGCCCCACTCCGCTCTACTGTGCAGTCACACTACCTGACTTTGCCTCCAGCTGTCCTACCCCACTGCTCCCCAGAGCCTGAGCTGGGAACAACTTAGAAATACCTGGCTCGGCCTCTGCCTGTGCAGCTCTGTGTTACTGGTGTGCCATGTCCACCAGGCAAGCAAGGCGCAGATGGGTCCTGTCCCAGCCAGACCAGCCTGGGTGGGGTCTGCAGTGGGCTGTGGTGACATGCTCATGAAGGTTTCCTCAGGGCTCTAGGATGCCACCAGAGTGCTAGTGCCCTCCTCCCGACTCCGGGAGCGCAGACAAGGACATGTGCCCCGGGAGGAGACCCAGCCAGCCCCACGCTGGGGAGCTCTTCCTTGGGCAGAGAGGGAGCCAGTCAGTCTGTACCAGGCAAAGAGCAAGGGTGTCTCAGCTCGCACCGGTCTTGATGCCTGGAGTAGGAGCTGTGCCGGGAGACAGCTCTGTCACGGTCTCAGGACTGCATCGGCTGCAGGGCCAGTCCCCAGGTGTGCTGGCTCTGTGCTCCTGACCTCCCAGGCTGGCTCCTTTCTGTCTCCAGGGGACAGCAGCCTCATTCATGCTCAGGAGCCAGCACTCTTTGCCAATCCTGCTGCCAAGTGTTGCTCTTCTTTTGAGCACCTAATCCAGACTCAAAACCTTCCACATTTGCCCTTGGAAGACAGAACTAAGTTTGGGTTTGTAGGAAGACCCAAGTCTGAATTACCTTTCCTCTCACTGGGGCAGGTGGCCCTGGGGAAGCTGCCCCACACTTCTGAGCACCAGCTTTCTAATTTTGGTGGTATCTAGATGCCCTGTGAACCCCACAGCTGACCAGAGAATCCAGTGAAGAATTCAAGGGAAGAACCACAAGGCTGAGGTCATGGCATGCAGGACTTGGCCCTCATGCATGGTCCACTAATGCAAGAGACAGGAGGGGTCAGAGGCTGCCAGGCTCTGGGGTTGCAGAGTGGAATAGAAAGGGGCAGCAAGTGCTAGTGAGCTTCTTTTGCAGGGAGCGTCCTCAGATTTGCTGGTGGTGTTAGTTGCACAACTTGAATATACAAAAAAAAAAAAACTGCACTGTGTTTTTGATGAGTGGGTATTATGGTACGGAAAATCTCTCCCAAACTACTTTTAGAAAACCTTAGGAGCTCCATTATTCAAGTGTACATCAAAGCTCAGTGTTCTTTAAGACAGTTCTCACTGTTATGGCTTGTGTCTAGATGCCCCCCACAGCCATATGCATTTATAGGTAGGACTTTGTCAGAGGTGGCTGGGCCTGGAGTGTGTGATTGCTTCATGGTACAATGCTCGGATTCAGTGTGCTAGGATTAAGGGTGTGTGATTACTAAATCAATCCATTGTTTGGTTTGGTACCACCCTAAACCCAGTAGGCTAGATAGAAAATAAAAGGGGCAGAAAAAAGCAGCTAAGTTTTCTTGGACTTGCTGCTTGTGATTTCTGCCTTCTGCCTGCCATGAACTCTTTCTCCTCTGCAATGCCCTTCTGCCATGCCACCCTGCCTTGGAGCCAGCCAGCACTGAACTGAAACCTCTATAAACTGAACTAAATAAACCTTTTCTCCCTTAACTTTGGGTGTTGGATATTTTTCTCAGCAATGAAAAAAGTAACTAAGGTAAAATTTGGGGAAGCAGGGTTATTGCTACAACTGTACCTGACCATGTGGTTCAGGAACCTTTGGAACTGGCATGTAGGATGGATTTGGAAAGGCTTGGAGATGCTGGCTGAAAAAGCATGGAATGTCTGGGACTGTACTTGATGGGAGGTTCTGGCCAGAGCTCAAACCAGAATGTTGATAAAAATCATGCTAGTAAAAACCAGGCTCAGTAGGTTTCTGTTGGACTACATTGGCTGCTAGACTCCAGATGATGTGTGTTATGGATGATAGAAAGTTTATCTGCATTTTGCTAGTGTCCAGAGACTGAGACTGAGACTAAGGGTGGCAGACTAATCAATCTTGCAGAAGAAATTTCAAGAAAGTCTAATGTTGAAGGAGTGACATGTCTACTGTCAGGAGCAGCCAGCTCTGTGTTGAGAATCAAGAGGAAAGAGCCAGGAGAATGATTTAAAACATTTGAGTTTGATCAGAAAGGAAGCTCCAGTACAACTGTGGATGGCAAAGATAGAACAGAGGAGCTTTTGATTGCTGAGAAGGAACAAGAAAATAGAAGAGATGACCTGAGGGCATGACAAGAAGCAGCAGGGCTCTCGCCATTGCAACCTCAGAGTTTCAAAGGTTAAAGACTTTGCTTTGCAAAGAGCACCATGTTCCAGGATGGTGGCAGCCTAGAGTATTTTTTCCTCAGAATTGGGCTCAGAGTGCTCAGCAATATGACCACTCGACCCCTACAGCCAAGAGAGAAGGAATCCTGGCTTCTGGTAACATCCACACGGTGCTTGCTTTAGGCACATGCAGAATGCAAGAATTGTGGGGTCAGGAAAGTTCCCATCCAGATTTCAGAAGGCCTGGTAAGCCAGGCATTGAGCCACTGAGGGAGTAATATGTGAAGCTGTATGAAGCCAAAGGTGCATTGGAGACCCCAGAAGTTTGGAGAAGCTAGGAATATGGATTAGCTAAGAAAATATGCAAGGAAGAGCAGAGCTGGCCCCAGAGAGAAGCCATGGAGCTGCTACCACCAGCAGTGCCTTAGGGGTGGAGCTACCCAAGCCTTGGTGGTCACATCTTGCCACAGATTGCTGGGGATGCTGAACAGGACTTAATGTTTTCCCTGCTGGGTTTTGGACTTGCTTTTGTCCTGTTCCTTTCTACACTCTTATTCGTACCTTTTGGAATGGTAATGTTTATCTTGTGCCATTGTATGTTGGAAATTTTTAACTACTTTCCCTGTAGTGGCTCACACCTAAGAGTTTGCCTTAAATCTCTAAGGCTGGTGAATCTGTCACGATTTGGCAACAATTAGGGATAGACAAAGTACTGTTTACACAAATAGATGTGCATGAGTCTTTGAGGAGCCAGGTGCAGAATGATATGGCTTGGGTCTAGATGCTCCCCAAACCCTCATGTAATCATAGGTGGGGCTTTTTTCAGAGATACATTTATCTAGAATGTGTGATGCTGAGACTAAGTGTGTAAGATTACTGATAGATTTGACATAGTACCAGGTAGGATTAAGGGTGCCTCACCCTGTATGTGAGTGCTACCCACCATAAAGGCAGGTAACCTGGAGAAGGTACAAGGAACAGAGAGAGGGTCCTTGTTTGTTGCTTGCTGAATATTGTTGCTGCTGTGTGTCTTCTGCTCTGCGGTGCCCTTTTGTCATGCCATGCTGCCCTGGAGCCAGGCAACTCTGAACTGAAACTTCTGTGAACTGTGAGCTAAATAAATCTTTCCTCCCCTAACTTTTAAGTATCTGGTATTTCGTCTCAACAATGAGAAAAGTAACTAAGGCAGTGTTCTCTAAGACAGTCCCCATGGTTGAACACTAATGACATCATCGGTGAGGAAAGAGCAGCACTCTCCACCCCTGTCAGTGACTTCCAGCGCCCTCTCTTCAGTGCTGGCCTAAGACCAGCTACACAGAGGTCCGCGTGCACAGAGGCCTGGCTGAAGCTGCTTGGCTGTGCTCAGTCCTCATGGTAGATGGGAATGTTGTAAATCACAACTCAGCAGAACATCTGCCCTTTTCCCCGGAGGACTAAAGCAAAGATGCTGGCGGGTTGGCTGCCATCTGGTGCTGAACTCCCTTTCACATGGGAAAGCCAGTGCCTGTTTCCCAGTGTTTGCTTTATATCTTTAGGTGCTCAGAGTTGGCTGCCTGTATATGTAATTGTTACACTTCCCAGTGAGCGACTGTTTTTCACCATATAATGATGTTCTCCTTCTAGGACCATTTGTGACTTCAAGCTGTTTGGCTTATGCAAGTGTCACCACCCCTGTTTTCTTTTCCTAACCCGAAGTAAGAATTTATAGAACAGGGTTCTGAGTTTTCCTTCCTGCTTGCCCCTGGGCTATAATAAGGCTGGCTTGAGTATTGACTGCAACCAGGAGTTCATAGTCTGCTTTTGGGGTGACCTCCTTGTCCTGGAAGATGATCCCTCGAGAGACTGTTGTCACTTCTTGGGAGATAGCAGCAGGATCATTACCAACAACAGAGCTGTCACTGTTCCATACCCACCACCTCCCCAGTGTTTAGATGGAGACTTGTGTGGGATGTCACTAAAATACCCTCACTCTCAAAGAATTATAACCACGTCGATGTGACTCTTTAAAATGGACACTGACATAATTGCACCTGGAGAAATTGAACATCAATACAAAGCACAGGTTGGTGATTTCCATACTTAAATTAAATAGATAAAAACTGATGCTACTAATTATTTTAAAGAAAAATGTGGCCAGAATCCATTAGTGCCAGCAATTATCTGTTATCCATCACTCCATCCTCCTTCCTCTGTCAGCCAGGGGACCCTTGGGTCACAGAGAGCATCAGGTTCCTGTGAATGATTCACTGAGGATCCACTAGGGGACCTACAGGAGGGGTGCCAACGCTGAGGGAGCAGCACCTCAGCTTTCACCACCAGGAGGCCCAGCAGCTGGAGGGAGGAGTGGCTGATGGGGCTCACATCATGGTGATCTACAGAGACCCAACACCATAGTCAACTCTCAAGAGGAGAAGGGCGTTAAACCCTTGTGTTTCCTCACTCCATGTTGGACGAGAGACCCATTCCAATGCCAAGACCCAGGCAGCCCTCAGCTTTGGCTTGGAGGGAGGGAAATACTGGAGCACGGACTGGAGTAACATGAGGATCCCGGGCTGGAGGACCAGGAGACTTAGCATAGGATTTGTCTGTGGAGACTGTGAAGCCCGAGTGCAGTTGGCGGGCCCAGCTCCTCCAGGCAGAGGCCTGCATGAGGCAGGCAGGACGTGGCCTTGTGGCGTAGCTGGGCCGAAAGCAGGCATGGGAAGGACAGAGAAGGAGCTGCATTGCCAAGCGAGAGGAAGTAAGAGCCACAGAGGATGCTCCGGGAGAACGCAGTGCTCACACAGACAGCCCGGAGGGTTCCTCGGGTGACTGTGACAGAGCAGGCTGGCGGTACAGAAGACACCAAGAGTGTGCGAGGGGCCCTGGCACAGCCTGAGTTAGGGCAGTGCTGCAGAGAGGAGGAGGGGAGGCTGGTTGAGTGGATGCAGACGTAAGGAGTGAAGAGGGATCAAGAGCCCTGAGGTTGCTGACCAGGCTGCACAGCAAGAGTGGAGAGGAGGACTTGAGTCTCGGGGTGCAGCCGGTGCGGCCCAGGAGGGATCAGCTAGGAGACGCCAGTCACCTGCCTTGTGTGGTGCTGCCCGTGGCCTTGGGGAGACACCTGAGTGCTGCCATCTCAGGTGCTTGAACAGTGGTTATCTACCCCACGGGGCGCTTGTCAGCACCCCGATGGCCTCCAGCGCTTATCTTTCTCTCCAAATGCAAACAGCAAGTGCAGCCCCGGAGCTGTAACGTCTTCAAGAGAGGAAAGCCGTGCAGGGTGCTCATGACTCAAACCTTGCCGTTTCCCAGGGACGCTGCGTGTGGCCCCTTTTCGGTGGAAACCAGAAGTTACCACCAGGCAGCTTTGATTTAGAAGAGATTGGTTGATGAGCCAAGAGGCTCGGGAACTTGAAGCACATGAGCTCTTCCGAGTGGCTGAGATTCGATGCAGACGGCTGTTCAGTTGCCAAGGCTTCCGTAGCAAAGCCCCACAGACCGGGTGGCTTCGGCAAGTTTATTTTCCTGCAGTCTGGACCCTGGAAGGTGTTGGTTTCCCCTGAGGGCTCTCTGCTGGGCTTGTGAAGTCCCTTCTGCTGATGTCTTTTGTGGTCCTCTGCGTGTTTCTGTCCTAATCTCCCCTGCTAAGGTGCCAGATTGGTGTCACATCCACCTTAATGCCTTCATTTGGACTCTATTTCTTTGTTAAAGATGCTGATTCAAAACGCAATTGTAGTCTCAGGCCCTGGGACTGGGACTCCAACATGTGAATCCCACAGAGGTTTCCGTCCAGCCCGCGGCAGAGGCAACCCCAGCAGCGCAGTCTTAAGCACTGACTTCCTCCTCCTGTGGCTCATCTGGAGGGAGATGCATGCCCGCTGGGCCCCTGGCCATCACTCTCCTGGCCAAGAGCCTCTGTTTCAGAAACCAAGGCAGCTCTGCAGCTGCTGAGTGCAGGCCCCAGGGGCTGTGCTGCTGTCCCAGCCTTCCACTCCCGACACAGGGAGGCGGAGTGCACACGAGCTGTGTCCCTGTGCCCACACCCGCAGCCTGCCTCGAGGCTGGGGCACCTATGGTAGTGAGTTCTCCCCTGGCGTGAAAGCACCACACTGCTCTCTTTGGTACCCTGAGGGTGCAGTTCCAGGAGCCCCTCCCATTGATACCAAGAATAACACGGCATAGTATTTGCACAGAACCTTTGCAGCTCCACCTCCCTGCATGCCTTCAGCCATCCCTGGGTGACTCCGGGCACCCAATGCAGTGTAAATAGTTGTGACACTGTACTGTTTGATTTTGGGAATCTTGACCAAAAAAAAAAAAATGCATACATGTCCAGGGCTCGTGAATTTTTTCCCAAATTGTTTCTCTGTGTTTGCTTGGGTGTGTGGATGCAGGGCCTGTGAATACAGAGGGCTGACGGGAGTTGCTAAAAAAGAAAAGTGCATGCTTTGCCCAAGAAAGCTTAATCTAAGACATTTTACTTCTTTCCACTGGGGTCATCCCTTGTTTCTTGTAAGCATGACTGGATTGTGGACATTTGGTCACTACTTCTGTCGCAAAGAAACTGTGCCCGTGTCAGCTGTTCCTAGACATCAGGTGGGAAGCGAGGCCCTCGGTGCTTGGAGAGTGTGGAGCAGCGTCTCCTGCATCATGGCATCTTCTGCAGCTATGGCTCACAGAGGGGTTTCCAGCCTCCGCTCACTCTTCAGACTTAAGCCTCACTCAGCCTTGGAACTGCCAAAGGTGTCGCTGTCCCCATGGACCACACTGCACAGGCCCCTTTGCACTGGCTCTGCAGGACAACTGTCACCGTGTCGGTGCACAGCAGACCTGCAGGAAATACACTGTCCCAGCATGCACTGCGTGCCTTTCTTCTTCAGTAGAAAATAAGTGCAGTTCCCTGGTCAGTGGGCCTTGTACCAGGGCTGGCAGGACAGAAAAGGCTCCTGGAGCCTCTGGTGAGCTGCCAAGAGTCACAGGGAGGCCTTGGGTGGGGCATGTGGGAGGGCCTGCAGAGGGCTGTCCACCAAGGGGATGGGCAGGCAGCTTTGTGGACGGTCCCCCTCTAGGTGCCACTGCTAGGAGTTGTCGGCCTCTGCCTCTGCTCCTCTTGTGACCTGCCTCAGGCTCCTGGGCCCGTGTCTCTCCCAGCAACGTAGATCATTGGTGCTTGAGCACCAGTGGCTTAAACTCGAATTGTCCTTCTGAGTCTGCAGAACCATCAAATGGAATCTATAATCTGCTCTCTTAGATTCACCACACTTCAAAGCAAGTGATTAATGTTTAGTAACTTTACAACTTCTTTTATGTTTTGTTTGGTTTTGGTTTTGGTCATACTGGGGATTGAACCCAGGGCCTTTGCTTTGAGCTACAATCCCTATCCCTGTCTTTAGTTTGCTTTTTGAGATAGTGTCTCATTCATTGCTAACTTGCTCAGAATTGTGATCCTCCTGCCTCAGCCTCCCAAAATGTTTGGTTTACAGGTGTGCACCCCCATGCGTGGTTCACTTTATGACTTTTGATAAGAAAGAAATGATTGAAGGAAATGTAGTCAAGACTAGTACCTTTCCATTTTCTAAAGGCATATTTGTGTTTTTGTGACATACGATTTAGGAGTATATTACCTATCCAAAGCATCAGCTATACTAGAGATCACCTCCCAGGGCTTCCCAGCTCTGCTCTGCTGTTCCAGTCGGTCCCTCAAAAGCTGTGGTCAGTTAAAACAAGCTTGTGTGCAAAATAAATAAACATTCTGTTCTAGAGCTGCTTCTGGATGCCCCCTTCCGGTGAGCAGCAGCCTCCTCCTGGCTCCGGTGGGGACCCATGTGCCTGGGACTCCTGAGGCCCCTTCCTGGTGCAGCCCCCAGGCCTCCCAGGCTCCCGCTGTGCCAGCGTCTTCCTCCCAGGGCAGTGTGGGTTGAGACGGGGGTGCCTGGGTGCAGTCAGGCAATGCGTGCCCCTCCCGACAGCATCCACAGCAGTGGGGAGAAGGCCGGGCTGCACAAGGAGAACCTGCTGCTGCGAGGCTGCACCATCCGGAACACAGAGGCCGTGGTGGGCATCGTCATCTATGCAGGTAGGCGCGGCCCCCAGCCTCCAGGCGCACCGGGCTCTCCTTCCTGACCTGCATTTGGCTCTGAGATTAGTTTGTACCCACTGTGGCAAATCAGGGGGGAAAAAAGAACAAGGTCAAGAATTCTAATAAATCTGAGCCAAAGGTTTTTCCTCATGTCATTTTAGCATATTTAGCATCGCCATTCATTTCTCCATGGCTGTTACATATGCAAGACTGATTTTATACCCTGCTGTTCTGACTGAGTGTGTCGCATGACTGCTTGCTGGCAGCATAGGAGTTCCCTCTGTGGATCCACATCACTGGGCACTGACTCGGCATGTCCTCCCGCCCTCCCCTGCAGGACATGAAACCAAGGCTCTGCTGAACAACAGCGGGCCCCGCTACAAACGCAGTCAGCTTGAGAGGCAGGTGAACTGCGACGTGCTCTGGTGTGTCCTTCTCCTCATTTGTATGTCTCTGTTTTCAGCGGTCGGTAAGTCTCCTGGGAGGATGGCCAATGAGTGGACACTGCTGGGCAGCCTCCAGGCAAGCCTGGAGGGCTCCCCCCATTCATGGGGACCCACCCAGTACCCTAATGTCAAAAGCCACATCTTTCACTGACTTGGACTTGAGGGCCGTTGGCAGCAGGAGAGGCCGTGTCTCCACGCCTCAATCAGTGGCCGTGGCAGAGTAATGCTGTTTTCAAAGTGACAAATGCATGGAAAGAGGATGGACTAATCCCAGCAGTAGTCAGGAGTCCAGTGGAAGGAAGAGCAGATGAACCAAGGCTTAGCAGCAGGAGAAGCACAAATGTAACCAATGGAAACTTCACACAAATAGAGAATTATCTGGGTCCTTAGAAGCAGCTGGAAGGTTCCATGAGGCATTCAGGGAACTACTGCAAGGCCCCAGCACATGACCTCACTGGTCAGCTTGTCCCTGGTCAGCTCGTCCCTGGTCAGCTCGTCAACCTGCACTGGGCAGTGTGACACAATCTCAGAGTTCAGGGTTAAAAGACACAGGTGCACAGGACATTAAAAAAGCTCCCTTTGCAGAGAGAGATGGGCCCACTTTCATTCAGTAACGTGCACAGAATCCATTGGCTTCACTGGTCTATCACACATGTATTTTGGATCTCTGAGAAGGGACTTTTGTGGGACCCAGAGCTCATCTTGTCTTCACCAAGCAGTCTTGTGAGATGCACGCTGGGAGTTCCCTCTGGGCTTCACACTCTGCCCTGCTGGGTCCTGCCTTGTGACCTGTGTGCCAGTTCGCGCCAACAGCGGGAAACCCTTGGTGTACAGAGAAGCCCAAGTTCAGGCTCCTTCCTGGAGCCTGGTCGTGGGTCCCAAGAGTCCTGAGTGCTTTTGCTTTTGTGTGTGATAAGGCAAGCTAACAAACCAAGTCCACTGTGGCCAGTAATACCCCGCAAGGTGGTCTTAATTTACACTAGCGCGTTATTTTCCTATCCAACGAACGGCGTTTCTCTCTGAATGTTCCTTCAGGACACGGTTTGTGGGTGCAGCGCTACCAAGAAAAGAAAGCGTTATTTGACGTCCCCGAGGCTGATGGCAGCTCCCTGTCCCCGGTCACAGCCGCAGTGTACTCATTTTTGACAATGATAATAGTCCTGCAGGTAACAGTATTAACTGCCATGGGATAAGAGCGTGACTTTTCTGAAACTCCTCACCCTCTGCTGAAAGTTTCTGCGTCTGGGAGGACCACAAACATACCTGCCTGGCGTGGCGGCTTTTTATTCCTCCGCCTTCATTGAGATACAGGGTTTTTCCCTGGGCAATTACCAGGTTCAAATTCTCCTTTGCTTTTCTGAAAGCTCTTCGTGCTTCTAGGTTTAGTGCTGGTTGTCACTTCATTTTGCCATTTTCCCTGTTCCTTATCCTCGTGTGTGTGCAGTGCTGGGGATCAAACCCCGGCCTCGCAGACAGTAGGCGGGCGTTTCAGCACAAAGCTATATTCCTAGCCTCCGTCACCTAAAAGAATTTAAAAAAAACTCTTGTTTCAAAATAATTTTATGATTTGCTAAGCAGCTCTGAAGGCTGACACAGAGTGTTCACTCACATCTCTCCCCTGGTTCTCCCTACTGTAGTCATGTAATGTGTTCTGGTCCTTTGTAAGAACTAAGAAGCCAAGTTGGGTAACTTGCTGTCAACTTATCTGCAATTTGCTGCGTTCAGAGCTGAGCTGTCGTCTTCACACTCAGTGCTTTCTGGGTGCAGGGGTTCAGTATCAGGATCCCGTGGTAGCTGTCAGTATTGGTGATTCCTGTTAGTGTTATTCTTGCTAATGGGACTCATTCCCTTGTGTCCCTTAAGACTCCCGGTCACTAGCCAATAATCTGTGCCCAGGAAGGTTTGTGAAGGAGTCAGATGGTTCCAGAGCTCCAAAGAGCAAGGAGGGGCTGTGAGGGTGGCCACCCGTCTTCCTGAGAACAGCAGCATGTCCAGAGCACACGTGCGGGGCCTCGCTCGCCCGGCAGAGGAGCTCTGTGCTCTCTTGACACCTGGGCTTCTCCGGCAGGAAGCAGCCTTATTTAGCTTTCCAAATTAGTCCTTTTCATAAATGCAAATTTTGTTCTAGCCTCGAGTCAGGATAATAGTTGGTGTTCATTAACATAATTAAGATACCAGGAGAACCCAGTTCGTCTGAATATGATATTCTCGGCTCATAAACATTAATTCAGTACTGTGACTCTACAAAATAAACAAACATCGATTTTCCGGAAGTTGGTTTTCAGTTCTCAAGACGTCACAGTGACTGTTTTCCTCCAGGCCTTCTTCCCTTCGCTTTGTAGCCCAAGAGGTCACAGAAACGGCGCTTCACCTGCACACGGGCTCTTCCTCTCTTAGCGGTCCCCGAGCTGGGGGGGCAGGGTCCTCAGAAGGGCCACCACGTCTCCGGGCCCAGGGGAGCCTGGGGGTCGAGTGCTGCTGTGATTCGAGGTGGCTTTGCTTACAAGGAGTCTGACTGCCGTGTGTTTTCTCTCTCTCCTTTCCTAGCCTCTCTCCTGCACAGCTCAGTAACACCGAAATGCTTGCTTCCGTCCGAGCCCTGGTCACACCTCCAGACAGGAGCGCGGGCACCCGCTCCGCGGTTGCTCTGCCAGTTTAGACCCTTTGCCATTCATTGCTCTTCCCTTTTTTCAGTAGTGACTCTAAACCAACCTGTGTAAACTCTTCAAGGTACAGTACAGCTCCTGCTTCCTCTGGGTTTAGTCGTTTGTCATTTCAGTAGATTGGACTAATTCTGAGGCCCTCGGGTCTTCATGGCCACTCATTAGCTGTGCTTTGTGTCTCTAGGTTTTGATCCCAATTTCCTTGTACGTCTCCATTGAGATCGTTAAAGTCTGCCAGGTGTACTTCATTAACCAGGACTTGGACTTGTATGACGAGGAGACAGACTCCCAGCTGCAGTGCCGAGCTCTGAACATCACGGAAGACCTGGGGCAGATTCAGTACATCTTCTCCGATAAAACCGGCACGTTAACTGAGAACAAGATGGTTTTCCGAAGGTGCACTGTGTCTGGGGTAGAATATTCTCACGATGCAAATGGTGAGTCTGGGGCTGGGGTTTCCAGTCCAGGCTGGACCAGAGGGTAGTTGCTGTGTCCACAGCTGCATGTAGGGACACACACACACACAAACACACACACTCATCTCACACACTTCGAGGACGGCTGCTTTTAAAGGGAGCATAAACATATGATGTGACTGTCAGCACCTCAGGAGCCTAAAGCCCGCCACTGTGACGGACCAAGTTGGCATGGCCTGGCTGCTGCAGTGTCCAGCACGATCGACACCTGCATGCGTACTCGTCCTCTGCCAGCCGAGCGCAGCAGCTGGGCAGGGTAGGTAGCCTGGAGGACCTCACTGCCGAGCCACACGGACACTGAAGGACAGAGAGGGCTCTGCTGTCACTCATGAGCCCTTCTGTTACCAGCTGAAAGCTCTCAGAGTGGTGTCTTCAGTCCATGCTGCAGTCTTTTCCCAGAACAGTGTCTGCGGTCCCTGCAGAGATGAATCACCCAAGTTCTGACTGTGTGGGTGGCCCCTCCTCCCTCTCCTCCTCTGCTTCTCCCCAGCTGCCTCCTTCCCTCTGAAGGCAGCTCAGCCAGCCAGGGGGTGGGTAGCGCCAGCCCCCCTCACCCCCGCCATCAGAGGACACTGTGGAAAGGGGACCTGCATAGCACTCTCGTTTTGGGGCCCTTTCACCTCCAAATGAGGCCACCAGGACAGCATAACAGCAGCAAAGATCATGAGGCCTCCCTCCCCTCTCTCCACTACCACCCTGCCGCCTCCACCCAATTTCCAACAGGCAAGAGTAGCTTTTGCAATCTTCTGCACAGTATATTGAGTACATGTGTTCAATAATAGTGTGTGTGTGTGTGTGTGTGTGTCAGCACAACTTAGTAAACTTCAGGTGTCTCATCATGAACAATGATAATAAGCCAGGCAGTGGATGTGTTCATGACTTTCATTTAATCATGTCCCATTATAACATGTACCAAAACATCACATCCTATCCTGAAGGTGTAGAGAGCCATGATTAGTCATTCCAAAATAATAGTAGTAATACATGTTTTAAAATAATAACCAAGTTGGGACCTGCAGCTCCATGGGAATCACAGATAGTTGTCAAAAGCCCGCCGTGAAACCAGAGGGTTCTGTCACCTGCCGGAGACACAGGAGAGGGTTTCCGGTGAGGGAGAAGCAGCCAAGCACCCAGCACCATGCTGTGCACAAGCACCCAGGGCAGCCAGTGACAGCCAGTGGCCGGGCAGAGCAAATCCTCAGCCAGCTGCCCTGTGACCTATGCCCTGACTCGGTGGCAAGCAGGTTCAGAGCGGTTTGCCCTTTTGCTATTCACACAGTGGAACCAGCCCCGGAGACCACCGGTCCCCTTCTCTGTCCTTGTGACCGGATGGCCTGTACAACTGACTATATGCACCCAGAGCGAGGCGTCCCCTAAACCTGAGCCTCAGCCTCCTCATGGGCCTGGAAAGCAACCCCAAGTCCGTTTGGGCCAGATGTTCCCGGCTACCACCATACATCAGCAGTGGCCATGGCCTGGCCCCACAACCTCAGCATGGCCCGAGAGGTGGCTGCGCTGTGCTCTGATGCCTAGAGGCCACTGTCTAGGGAGGTGGCCAGGCTCCTGTCTTGCAAGGTGAGGAGGTGAATGCCTCCTTCTCCCCTGCTGCTGGCTTCCTCCTGAGACCTCTGCCACCCAGGATGCTCAGGGCAGGTGCTGCTCCTGGAATCTTGAAGGTGAGAAGTTCTCAGCCTATGGCAGTGAGCAGGTGGCATCCACTCCTTATTCCTGCTCTCCTCGGCTCCGAAGGAAGGTCTGAGATGCTGCAAGGCTTGTGTACCCACCCGCCGTTGCATTGCACTCAAAATTCTGATTAAATGCTTGTTGTGACTGTGTGGTCCTAACTGGAAGCTGAAGGGAATGTGTCAAGCGCCTTGGGGGGCAGCACGCAGCACAGGCTTGCTCCCCAGACTATGGAACCATGACTAGCAGCACCTCCTAAGGGCTCAAGCACAGCATCCCAGTCAGGCTCCTCTGGGAAATTTCGCTGGCTGGGCCCACACCTGGCTGCGGGAAACTGCTGTGCACTTAGAGGAGCGCCGGCCTTACTGTCCCACAGCACTGTGCAGGACAAGGGCGCCCTGCCCGTGGCCCCCAGCAAAGGCCCTGGCCCAGCTAACACCCTCACCCCAGCTGAAGGCCCTGTGTGTTTCCCTTAGCGATGCAGACGTGTGACGCCCCGCCTGCCTCAAGCTGCCCCACAAGCCCTGCTGTGGTGGGCAGATCCCGAGCCCGCTGTGTGAGGCAGCTTTGGCACCCCCGGCCCCTCCTTCACCCTGTTGTCCCCGCATCTGTGACCTCACCAGACCCCCCAGTTCCCTGAGATGAGCCTTCTCCTCTGTGAAGTGCAGGGACACATCGACACCCTCAGGCTGACTGAGGTTGTGGATAAGCGACAATGTCCCTTTCCCTACTGCCCATGGACATCCTCATTACACGTGTCCCTGCTGTTAGCGAGTGCTCCCAGGGATCCCGCCCCAGAGCCTCGTGGAATCAAAATGCCCCGAGAGTGGGGCAGGGAACGGGGGTGCGCACCTGTGACCCCAGCGCTTGGAGAGGCTGAGGCAGGAAGATCACACATAACAGCTCAGCCTTAGCAACTTAGCAAGACCCAGTCTCAGTATACACACAATTTTTAAAGGAGGTGGGCATGTGTCTCAGTGCACAGGCTTTGGGTTCAATCCTAGTTCATAAAAAAAAGAAAAGGCCCTGTATCTGCCCAGTGGGCACAGCCTATGCCCACGCCATCTAACTCTGCCCCCTGCCTGCAGCTCAGCGTCTGGCCAGGTACCAGGAAGCAGACTCAGAGGAGGAGGAGGTGGTGCCCAAGCAGGGATCATGGTCTCAGCGCGGCAGCATCGGGAGCCACCAGAGCGTTCGAATGATGCACAGGACCCAGAGCACCAAGTCCCACCGGCGTACAGGCAGCCGGGCAGAGGCCAAGAGGGCCAGCGTGCTGTCCAGACATACGGCCTTCAGCAGCCCCATGGTGAGTGTGTGGCAGGCGTGTCCCCCACGCTTTCCCCCGCCGCGTCCTTTGATTAGCAGGAGCGTCTGCCTCCAGCCGGGCAGGGGAGCTCCTGCTGGAGAGCCGGGCTCTGCGGCTTTGTGGCCAGCACCTTCCCGCCATGGGGTGTCCTCTCCCGCACAGTGGCACGGCCTCTTGGACACTGTGTTGCCAGATGAGCCGCCCAGAAAGGGTGACGGAGAGGACACTCATCCTGCCAAGTGACACGATTAAAACATCAGCACAAGGTGACAGCTTGACAATGCGAAGCCGATCCTCTAACCTCATGGAATAGTTAGAGGGGCCCAATCCGATTACACTGTGTTCCCCTCGCCACTGTCCCTAGGCAGCATCCAGTGTGCGAGGCAAACTTGGAAGGTGCTCTCAATTCTGAAGGACAAGGGAACAAATCCCCTGTGCCCACTCTGGTGGCCTTCCTGTTCCTTCAGGTCCTTCTGGGTCATACAGGGGCTGCTGTTTCCATGGGTGATCAGGGATAACGGGCACCGGGATGGGTGGCAGAGGAGGCCGGGCATGGGGGGAGGTGCTGGCAGCAGCATTCTCAGTAGGACTCACCCTCTCTGCCCTTGTAATTTAGGGATGTAAATTAGGGATGCAGTCAGTGATTGCTCTGCAGTGGATTATTCACATCAGCAAGGTGGTGAAACAGACTTTGGTATTCAGTAATAACGAGATGATCAGAAAAATTATGGTATGTCCATCCAAAGTTTTAAATCCATGGAAAAGTTTAGAAATCTAGTATGTTTGGGGAAAACGGAAATTGTCAATGTGCATATGAAATATTTTTATTATGTAAAATTTAAATACAGACCCAAAAATGCTGTGAGAAAATGCAGAACTGTGATTCTCAAGAAGGAGATGTTCCTCTGGGTGTAGTGGTACAGGCCTGTAATCCCAGTACTCAGGAGGCTGAGGCAGGAGGATTGCTGCTGGTTCAAGGCCAGCCTGGGCTACAAAGTAAGTTCAAGGCCAGTCTGAACTGCCTAGTAAGACACTTGTCTCAAAAAAAAAAAAAAATAGCAACAACAAAAGTAGATATTTTGTGGAATGGTGTAATACAGATCTGTTGCATTTTTTGAGATTGATACATATCTTATAACAGTACATCTTAGACATTTTATATCTATTATATGTCTGAATAAGTGCATTTCTTTCCATCTATGGTAATATCTTCTGCAGTTTAAAACTGTGTTCAGTGTGCCGTTGTGAAGTGATGTGTGTGTGCATGCGCGGCGCCCTGTGTGCACCACGTGGGCTGCTCGGCCCTGGGGCCCTCGGCAGGAGGCTGGGCAGCCTCACCAGCGAGCGCACATTTTCTTCCCAGGAGAAAGACATCACACCCGACCCAAAGCTGCTGGAGAAGGTCAGCGAGTGTGACAAGGGCCTGGCCATCTTGAGGCACCAGGGGCAGCCCCTGGCCCACCTCTCGCCCGAGCTCTCAGACGTCTTCGACTTCCTCATCGCACTCACCATCTGCAACACTGTGGTGGTCACATCCCCTGATCAGCCACGACAAAAGGCAAGTCCCGGAAGGTCCCTGAAGCCCCTGAGAGCTGAGATCCCGGGGCCCCTGACCTCCTAAGAGTGCTCAGGCTTCGTTTCCTACAGGCAGTCACTCAGCAGGCCTCTCAGGTGTGAGGGGACTGCAGCAGGACGCACAGGTGGCATAGTGATGGTCCCCAGGCTGTGGAGGGTGCGCACCTGGGTGACAGCAAGGGGGAGAGGACAGACTGCCTGGGACATCATCTGAACTCAGGACAGGAGGGCCAAATGGCAGCCGGGCAGGGCCTGGTCATGGCGGGCAGTGGGTTCAGAAAGCCCCACCTGCCTTCATAGCTCCTCCCCTGCCTGACAGGGCAAAAGAGACCACTCAGGTGACACCCCCAGAGCCTTGGGGTCCCAGGGGCTCACAGGAGAGAGGGCAAGATGGGCTGGGTGCAAAGCGTGGACAGGATGCTGGGACACAAATGCTGCAAGGCTGGACATGTGCCCCAGACCTGCCCTGCCCTTCCCAGACCCCTGGGTCAGCCTTCCCACCCTGTCCACTTATGGACATTGGCAGATCATGTGGGATGAACCAGGGAGTCCCTGCTGTCTCTCTGACAGCAGCAGTCACACCAGCCTACTGAGGCCCCAGGGGCTCTGGCGGACCCCAGGTGGACAGGTCTGGATACACAGAGGCCGCAGGCTTGCACAGGGGCTGCCTTAATGTCCCACGTCTGGCCAGCAGTGTCTTCCTCCAGCCTGCCCTAAGAGAATGTGAAAACCGGTCTTTCCAGTGGCATTTTAATGGAGGGTAAAAAGGCACCTGGTCTTATGCAAAACCAAGATGCCCACTTCTCTGAGCTTCTTAGGCAAAGTGAGGAGCCTGCAATGCCCCCTCTGTCTTCTCACCGCCCTGCAGCAGGTGAGGGTAAGGTTTGAGCTGAAGTCCCCTGTGAAGACCATAGAAGACTTCCTGAGGAGGTTCACGCCCAGCCGCCTAACCTCCGTCTGCAGCAGCACCGGGAGCCTGGCCACCAACAAGTCCAACCACAAGTCGGGATCTAGCCTGCTGTCCAACCTTTCCAACGACAGTGTGTTTCTCAGGCTGGAGGAGCGGCTGGGCCAGCCTGCCCCGTCCATTGCCAGCAATGGCTACAGCAGCCAGGCTGAGAGCTGGGCCTCGGAGCGAAAGCCGGAGCCAGGCCAGGAACAGGAGCTGCGGTACGAGGCCGAGAGCCCAGATGAGGCAGCGCTGGTCTACGCTGCCAGGGCCTACCACTGTGCCCTGGTGGACCGGCTCCCTGACCAGGTCTCCGTGGAGCTGCCCCACTTGGGCAGGCTCACCTTCGAGCTCCTGCACACGCTGGGCTTTGACTCCATCCGCAAGAGGATGTCGGTGGTGATCCGGCACCCGCTCACTGATGAGATCTACGTCTACACCAAGGGCGCCGACTCGGTGGTCATGGACCTGCTGCTGCCCTGCTCCTCAGGTACCGCTGCCCGCCGCCTGGCTGTGCCCCAGAAACCCTCACCCAGCCCTGCAGGTGCAGTGACGTTTGTCTGTCCTTTGTCTAAGTGCTGCGCATCAGAGAAGCCCCTGGTCAGCTGGGTCACAATGGGAAGGTTTTGAGCTCCAGTGCACCTGGCCTGGACCCCGCACCCCACCTGTCTCCACAGCTCTGAGACGGAAATTCCTTGGGGGAGTGTCGGGTTTTCCATCCTACAGACTGAGGACAAGAACTGCAGGCCAGAAGTTCTGGAAGGCTCCTTCCTGCCTCCTGGCCCCGGGGCAGCTTTGCGATCCAGGCTGGGGCCTAGGAGGACAGCTGGTGGCCTCTCATCCTGCCTCTATGCCGAGCAGCCCCACGCTGGGCTGTTTGTTTATTACTTCTGAACTAAAATGGGGTTGAGAAACCCTGGTGCCCAAGGTGGAACTTGAGGCCACAAAGGAGCTGGCGATGCTCCAGAACCGGGGCGGAAGAGTGGTCTAAGTGGCGCTGTGGGGTGGCTTAACTGGGGTCAGGAACTGGGTGCAGGCGAGGTTGCTGCCGGCACTGGAGAGGCCCTGGGGAGCTCTGCTCTGACCCTGCAGCCTTGCTGTTTGCTGCCCCCAGGAAGGAAGCAGCCCTGTGTCTCACCTCTCCAGACCCTGCCCTGGACAGGCCCTTGGGCTCCCACACTGCCTTCTCCATCATCTCAGTGCCGCACAGCAGGACCTCTGGCCCCAAAGCCTAGCCTGGCACCACCCTCCCAAGGGGGCCATGACAGGTGCCACACCCATAAGCTCCAACAGTGTTTTGTTTTGTTTTGTTTTGAGGCAGGGTCTCACTATGCAGTTCAGGCTGGCCTTGAGTTCACTTTGTAGCCCAGGCTGGCCTGGAACTCACATGGATCCTCCTGCCTCAGCCTCCCAAGTGCTGAGTTTACACTACCACACTCGGCTCTGCCAGTGATTCTTTTTAAATGAGTGGAAAACCTTAAATGTAAAACATACAGAAACCGTTAGCGCTAAGTCTGGAAACCACCACCTGTGTTAGCTTTTTGGTACTGTAGCTGGACGCTACTCTAGACTTGAAAAGAGAGGAGTTTTGCTTTGGCTCATGGTTCCATAACGGGGTACGCCAGCACTTCCTCCTCCCAGGATCCTCAGGGTAGCCCAGAAACACGTGGCTTTAAATTCAGTAAACTTAACCTCCCAAATGCCTGCTCCCCGCCTCTGCAGGTACCCTAATGTACCAGGGTAGGAAGAGAGGGTGCTGGGTGCAGGAGAGGTGAGCGTCTACCCACCTCCGGCTTGTCATGGGTGCGCTTGAGATAGAAGCCGGCTTCCCCTGAGCCAGGGGCTCAGGACCTGAGGTCACCAGATTTAGCAAAATAAAATAAAATACTCAGTTAAGTTTGAAATTCAAATGAACATTTCTGTTAACTTAAGCTGCCTGTACAGTATTTGGCTATGTTTTGTCCATCGACACTGCCGGTGAGCAAGTAGGAGGGAGAGAAACTGAGTTTTCTATTAGGCATGATTTTTCATGGACAGAAGAGCGTGCGCCCCTGTTTAGTAGGGTAGCCCCAAGAAAGTCGTGTCGTTTATCATGAGGGTTTCACCTTCGGAGCTTCTCATTTCGGCAAAGAATCTTTGCAACAGCCAAAAATACGTGTTTAAATGAAATTCAAAAAACAAAGCAGCAGCCGCCCTTCCCCTGCACGCGGCGCGCCGCCCAGCGCTGCGCAGGTGGGGCGGGCAGAGGCCGCTCTCATCGCCTCCTCTCTGCTTCTCCGCCTCCCTAGAGGACGCCAGAGGGCGGCATCAGAAGAGGATCCGGAGCAAGACTCAGAGCTTCCTCAACCTGTACGCCGTGGAGGGCCTGCGCACACTCTGCATCGCCAAGCGGGTGCGTGAGGGTGCGGGCCTGGGGGCTCCGCCGTGGCCTTGGCCTGACGGGTGTGTCGCACACAGGTTCTGAGCAAAGAGGAGTACACCTGCTGGTTGCAAGGCCACTTGGAAGCCGAGTCATCGCTGGACAACCGCGAGGAGCTCCTCTTCCAGTCTGCCCTTCGCCTGGAGACCAACCTGCACTTGCTGGGTAACCTCACCCGAGCCCTCTGCGCAGAGCCGTGTCTGTGGCTGCTTGGTGGCCCCGGGCTTGGCCGGGTGTGCAGTTCCATAACGGAAGGGAGCCTGGCCCGAAGCTCCATGTCCCCCGGGCTGGAAGGTCCTCAGCTGAGCCTTCTCTGCAGCCATTCCCATGCGTGCTTGTGTGCCAGACGGAAGGGCGGTGGCCGGCCGCCTCCCCAGAAGCCAGCTTCCCCCAGAAATAGACAGGAGGAGCAAGTGCTACAGCCCCCAGGATTTCTCCCCAGGCGGGCAAACCAGGAGAACTGGTTGTGCTCCCAAAACTGCTGCCCTTTGAGTCTTACAATTCAGTTGGAATGAAGGAAAATGGGCTCATTTTTGCTAACATGTGTTCATGGTTCCTACTGTGCCCTATGTACATTTAATGGATACTAATTAATTTTAATGATAAATACTTATTTTTCCTGCCATTCTGGGCATTGGACCTAGAATCTTCTCACTGAGCTGCATCCCAAAACCTTTTTCGGTTTTTCGTTTTGAGACCAAGTCTCACCAAGTTGCTCAGCCTCCAGTTGAGCTTGTATTCCTCCTGCCTCGAGTGTACACGTATTTTAACGTGTAACACACTTAATTAGTTTGTGACGGGGCTGCAGCAGTGAGTGATGTAGCCGAGTCTTCGTGTGCGTGGACTGTCCCACTCTGTGTGCGCTCAGAGTCGCTCTGCGCCATTGTTGTGTGCTTCCTTCTCTCCCTGGAGGTTGTGGATCAGGTCCTGCTGGTCCTGCCTGAAGGGCTGGACGCTTTGTCTTTCTTCATTAACAAAGACAGACTGTACCCACCAGGCTTTCTTCTCTGGACAGAGGAGCAGGGAAATCTACGTATCTGTGTCTGTGTGGCCAGCGTGCTTTCTGGTTAATAGAAACTCATGTTTGATGTTTGATATAACGAACACTTCCTGTAACGTTTCCCCTTGTCCAATGGGAGGCCTGGGGTCCAGGAGTCCAGCAGTTTCAGAAGCAGCATCCCTGAGTGTGAAGTAAATGCCATCCCCCTAAAGTGGCTGTGCCCATTTTAAGGGACTGGACTGTGACTTCCCGGCCCAGCCCTGTGCTCACCCAGTGTGGCCCACTGGCCAGGCAGTGCACACAACGTACCTCTGTGCTCCCACTGCTGGGAGGCTCACAGGAGCATGGCTGGAGCCCAGGAATGTAGCAAGGCCCGACTCCCAGGACCCCTTGGTGCTGGCCTGAGGTCAGGATGGCGGAGTCCTGGGGGCTTTGCTGGACACATGCTCTCACGCCTGAACAGTGGCTTTCCTCTCATTTTTTAGGGGAAAATCTGTGTCTTGGGTCAGTCACCCAGGGGGTGCGAGTCCTCCTTCCTAGAACAGTATGGACGGGCTTTGTCCTTTGCTTGTTTGACCCCTTCTCTGTGATTGTGAAGCTTCTGTAAAGTTCTGAGTTAGGATAAATGGAGGCCCTGCGCTGATCAGCAGTAATGATCACTGCGGTCCCTCCTGCACCCCTGGCCGAGTCGCCCCCAGAGAACTCGCACAAGCATCCACCACTGTCCTGCAGTGCTGACTCATCAAAGTGTGCCCCCAAGGGACTTCCTGTCAGTGCGTGGCAGACAAGGCTGGCGGCCGAGCCTCACACAGGTCCAGGCGGCAGGGCTGCGCCGCCCACACCTGTCTTTGGTGTGTGAGGAGTGTGGCACTGACCCCTTTCAGGCACTGGGGGGCCTGTGAGGAGGCGGCTCGTGCACACTGTCCCACATCCTTTGAGCAGGTGCCACTGGGATTGAAGACCGCTTGCAGGAGGGAGTCCCCGAAACCATCTCTAAGCTGCGACAAGCGGGCCTGCAGATCTGGGTGCTCACCGGTGACAAACAAGAGACAGCCATTAACATCGCCCACGCCTGCAAACTGCTGGACCATGACGAGGAGGTCATCACGCTGAACGCCGAGTCGCGGGTAGGAGAACTTCGGGGACACTTTCCCAGACCCTCGAGTCGCGTGGTCTGCTCATATTTATCCGCCGAAATCCCCGGTGCTTGAGAGACGCCCACTTGCTAGCTTAGGCTACGATTCCCCACGTCACCCCACTCAGACACTCTCTTGGGTGGACTCAGGCTCAGAATGAGGGGGGCTTTCTCCCAAGGCCTGCCTGCCCCTCCCCGACTTCCCCGGACGTCAAGGCAGCCAGAGACCTGGGCTTACCCTCAGCCCGCCTCCCTCTCCTGGGTGCCACACCAGACGCCTGACTGTCCAGACCTCAGGACGCTGCCGTGGGAGCCGCTGGTTCACGTATTTCTTTTGTCTTTCATGCCCGCGGGCTCTGTGGTAACCCACTTTGGTTTACTTATGATAGTGGCCGTGTGTGGTGTTTCTTTGGGTCACTTTAGATAGCAGTCTGTTTTCAAAAACCAAGGTCTGGGTTTCAATGATTTTTTTTTCCACTTTCCATTGTTTTTCTAGTTTATTTGTATCTGCCCTTACCTTCATTATTTCCTTTTGGTTTGTTTTTTTTGTTGTTGTTGTTGTTGTTTGTTTGTTTTGCTTTATTTTTTTCTTTATTTCTAAAAATGGGGTCTTAAATCACTGACTCATGAGAATTTGTCTTTTCCAATATAAATAATGTATACTGTTCTGTCTGCATCTTACAGCTTTGAAGTGTTATGTTTTCAGTGTTTTCATTTATACACAAGGGCTGATCCAAATATGCAATGAATATTTAAGTTTTTAAAATTTAAAGACACAGTGCCACAAATTCCCCTCCAAATGCTCCCGTCCTCAGACACCCTTGTCCTGCCATGCCCATCCCTTTCTGAAGCAGTTCTGAAGTCCTCCTTTGTGAGTGTCTTAACCAGGTGAGATCAGAAATACACTAAATACTGCTGCCCATCGCCATCTGATGGAAAGACGAGCTCAGCTCAGAGAAAGGGACAGCGTGTCCTTATCTGCCTCATCCCCTGGATCTGGGTGGGTCTCGCTCTTCCCCAAAGTCAAGGTGATCTCGAAAGGGCAACATTTTGAATCAAATCAGGCCTGAGGCAGCCATCATCATGGAAATAAAATGGCTGCAGGGAAGCGGTCATGAAGCCAGTGGGCTCGCTGGCCACAGAGGACAAGGGCCATCAGTCTTCCTGCAGGGCTTGTTTGTCCGTCCTGGGCCTCTGGCTCCTGCCCCTGATGTGGAGTTCAGGTAGTTTCTCTTCTCCCTCGAATTCACTTCCAGTTTTGGAAGGTGGTAGCCAAGTGAGTGCCTTTGCTAAATATGCTTTTTTCTTCTTTTTCTGGTAGAAGTGGAGGTTTTAGGGAGACCACTCATGATTAGATTTCCTTAGGTGCAAATTCCAACAAAGACATTGAAAATGCTTCGTGCTCCACATTGGTACCTAAATAGGAAAGACAGGATTGGGTAGGGGCCTCCAGGCCTCCGGGAAGCAGACAGGCCAGTGGCTCCTTCAGGCCCGTGAGCCACAGCCTAACAGTGAGGACACAGCCAGCTCCCCAGGCCATGACCCTCCAGCTGGGGCCTGGATCCTGGTCAGCAGGCTTGGAGAGCCTTCTCCATCCTCCCGGCTGGACCTTTTGTAGAGGCTGGTGTTCTGGGCAGCAGATACTCCCAGCCGGCACCCGAGGAGAAATCGGCTCAGAGGTGCCTGGGCAGGTGCCTGGCTCTGTGGGGCGACCTGGTTAAACTTCTCTCTGCCCCTCTTAGGAAGCGTGTGCAGCCCTGCTTGAACAATGCCTACAGTATGTCCAGTCCAGGAGGCCCCACTGCACCCCTGAGAAGACCGAAGGCAACGTCGGCGTGGGCTTCTTCCCTCTCTGCTCGGCCCCTCCGTCCACTGCCTCGGGCCCCAGCCTGAGCCTCGTGATCGACGGGAAGAGCCTGGCCTACGCCCTGGAGAAGAACCTCGAGGACAAGTTCCTCTCCCTGGCCGAGCAGTGCCACTCCGTCCTCTGCTGCCGCTCGACCCCGCTGCAGAAGAGCATGGTGGTGAAGCTGGTGCGGAGCAAGCTCAAAGCCATGACCCTGGCCATAGGTGAGTGTGCGGCTGACCAGGCGCGGCCTGTCCCTGCAGCGTCTCACCCAGCTGCCGCGCCATCCAGCGCAGCCTGGAGTCCTGATACTCTTCCATGCAGCGGCATAACTCGGGAGAAGCCTTTCCTACCTTTCTCCCATGATAAAACCACACCCAGTGAGGGAACCTGGGTGGCGTGTTCCACATAGAAAACTTATTTGGAAAACCATGGAAACGGTAGCAGGTACAGGTATATAAGGCCGGCAGTGTGCTGCTAACTGAGGAAGGCCGGTGGCATTTCCACTGTTTCCTGGGACACAGGACCTGCCCAACCAAGGAAGTCCCGGCCACAGCAAAGGACTGATATGCTGGACATTAGCCAGGCCCAATTTAGATAAAAGTCCTCCCCTCCTCTGTGGAGAGGTTCTGGGGTTGGCGTCTTTAGTGTCAAAAGGATTCAGAGTCAACAGTGTCCAGAATTCCCTGTTCCTCACATCAGCTCAGCACTGCTGACCGTTCTGAACCAAGCATCTCCTGAGGTAAAACCGTCCGAGGGTGCGAACCAGTACGTGGGCTTGCATCATTTTCCTAGCAACTGTGTGTCTAGCGGTGCTTATTCTTGCCTTCCCTCTTGGCCTGGAGAGCCTTCTAGGCTCCTCAGCAGTGACATGGACATCACTTGTCTTCTAAGGCAGCATCAGGTGGAGTTTCTAGTACATGTTCAGGGACTTCCCAAGGCCACCTCCTGATGATGGTCAGGATGAAGTGCAAGTGCCATGATACCAGCTGTAAACTCCATCCCCACCTGGCTGAAAGTTGGCCCTGAGATAACGTAACACCAGCAGGTCATCACTCGCTAGCGCTCGCAGCATTTGCCACAGGTCTATGGCAGCCCTCCTTCCTGAGATGGGCATCATGGCCTTGTCATCACGGGCACCTCACGAGGCGGAGGAGGCCAGGACTGAGCCTGAGTATGTGCAGGTGGGAAGAGAGATGCTGGCCAGGGCAGCTGTCATGGAGACGTGGCCCTGCCTTCCTAAGCTCCGTGGCATTCAGGAGCAGCATGGAGATGGGGGGCTGATCCTGCAGAGATGGGCTCTTCTCGGGAGAGGCTCCCTGGCCAGCTTAGCTTTCCCATGCCTAGAGTGAGGTTCAGGGTTGCAGGGCATGTATGAGAGTCGGGAACCAAGGGGTCTGCTCACCTCCCTCCCGCCTCCGCACTCCTGTGTCTGCATGGGAACTCGAGGACAAGATCTGTCTTGAAAGGCCAGAGAGATGTGAGCTGTAAACCATGTCCTCGTGGCCTGCTGGGTGCCTGGCTTTGCCGTGTAGCCATCGGCGTGTGGTAGTTAAGGAATGGAAGTAAAACCTTGGCTACACAAAACCTAAAAAAAAAAGAAAAAGAAAAAAAAGAGACTCTCAGAAGAGAAAGGGAGGCACCAGGAGCTCTCGGCTGGTTTCTCAGCACTAGCAGTCCCTGCTGCACAGAGCTTGGCTGTGGGCCGTACCCCATTTGAATGTGACATTCTGGGAAAGCTGGAGGGATTTTTATTGCTTCACAGGGTGTCAGTGTGGCAAATATTGGTTGATCACCTATGCTGGGATTAATCCAATAAAGAACAGATAAACTGTAGGGAAGAAGCACCCCGCAGGTCTGCTCTGAGGCACTCAGACTTGGCACATTTGCACCTTTTAAGCTTTGTCCATCCTGAGTGTATTCTGTGACTGGGGCTGTTCCGCTACCCAGATCCAAGAGTGGTCACTATTGCTGAGTGACAGTGACCTCTGTGTCTCCACTGCCTTTCCCGAACCCCATCTTCATAAACGTTTGTCGCTTGGCAGCATGAGGGTACAGAGCAGCTCTCCTTTATCACAGGCTCAGAAGGCCCCAGGCGTGCGGGCTGGTGAACTCACTGGATGGTAGTCAGGGGACAGAAAGACCTCGTGGCCACTGGGCAGAATGTAACCTCCTTCTCTTAATTTAGAGAGTGGCTCATGTGAGTGTGAATGGGTGTGACCTTGGCTGCCTTCTGGAGTAGCTGAGCCACTGTGATCATGATGGGATTGAGGGTGGCAGCGCCCCTGGGCCAGACACCATGGTGGGGACTCTGTCCGTGGAGGAACCAGCTCTGTCTCGGGAGCATGATTTAAAAGGTGCTCGGTGCCATCCTGCTGTTTCACCACCGTCTATTCTGAACAGTCTCCCAGCCAGGGTGCTACCCCGCTTCTCCCCGGACTGCCCTATGATGCTTTCCCAGAATCTGGCCCCCAGGAGCCTGAGAAGACCCCATGGCACCCCCTTGCTGTATCTCCGCAACCCCACTCACACTGTGCTCCCTGCCCTGCTGTTTCCAGGTGACGGAGCCAACGATGTCAGCATGATCCAAGTGGCAGATGTGGGCGTGGGCATCTCAGGCCAAGAGGGCATGCAGGTAAAGACGAGTCGGGCTGTCCTGGAGGTCCCAGTGTCCCTCAGTGGTTGGCTCTTGTCCCACCAAGGCATGAAGCTGCCTTGGCCTTACTCTGGCTCTGTGTACCACAGTCAGGGCTTTGCCTTCTATACAACAAACCTTGCATTCTGCTTCGCCGAGAGAAGGTAAGGTGGAAACTCACACTCGTGTTTGTGAAGCGACATGCGGTCGACACATCTGCCTGTGTCTACACAGGCACGTCTTTGGGAAACAGTGGCTCCGAGTGAGGCAAGGTGAGGCAGCGCCTTCCTCCCTCCCGGCTCTCGGTGGCCCGTGCCTGGGAAGCACCCTTATTACTGGTGCTAAACACCAGCTCCGCTGCTGTGGGACCTGGTGCCACTGTAAACATGGAGTGTAGCCATTTTAACTTGAAAGGGACAGGCTTGCGGCTCTGTCTATGCTTGTCAGTTGTCACCTCATCGCTGCCTGATGTTCCGGAGTTGGAACACATGACTTAATTAAAAATGTGCCTCTTTTGGATGTCATATGGCAGTGATTTCCAACACTGGATCAAGTTGGGCTCATGACACTTTTGAACTTGACGAAGACTTTAGGAACCATTTATTCAACATTTTTCTAAAAGTCAGGCCATCAACCACTTTATATTAATGAATCATTCATTCAGTAAGTATTAAGCACTTGCTATGTGCCAGGACTGTGGCTTGAGCCTGTGGCTTGCTGATTTTATTACTCGATGATAAAGTGTAGCCAGGTCAAAGCTCCCCACTGGAAGCACATGATAGCCCTCAGCGTCTAGAGGAATTGATCCCAGGAGCCCATGGACACCTCAACCCATGGATGCATAAGCATTTTACATAAAATGATGTAGTATTTGCATAGGTCCTGGTACATCCTCCTCCATCTAAAGCATAACCAGAGGACTTCTAGTATGCGCTTCATAGCACATAAATGCCATCTGATGAGTCATGATGCTGTATTAAGAATTAATATATTCAGTACAGATGCAGTTTTTTTCCCCAAAATTTCCCATCCCCAGTTGTTTGCACCTGCAGATACAGACTCCTCTGATACGGAAGAGGACCGCTCAGGACGGAAAAGTCGGAAACTTCAGGCATTCTGGACCGGCTATCAGGAATATCAAAGCAAATGTCTCAGTACCACTTCCTGTCAATGTAGGAAGGGCCTAGGTTTTGTGCATTCTTTTACTCTTCATTCATTTGTCCTGTTATTTGAGAGCCCACTTGGAGTCACAGAAATCAACAGACAGAATATCCTTGGTGGAGTCAGTCTAAAAACTCACTCAAAAGGGGCAGTTGTGACCAGGTGGTAGCTCAGTGGTAGAACACTACTCAGCATGCTCAAGACCCTGGATTCAACTCCCAATACCACAAAAAAAAAAAAAATAGACTGACCGGCCTCCGAGGCAGACCCCCAGACAGCCTTGGAGGAGAAATCGCCACCCTTGAGAACTCAGGAGGAAACCCTGGCTCTCCAGCCTTCTATCCCTCATGGCCACCTCCAGATTCATCCCCAAACCTGATGCTTGTCCCTCGGACAAAATGGCCTTTGCAAAGTCTCCCAGTGTCCTGGAAATTCCATCAGAACTGGGGTAGTAGACATGATCACTCCACACCGAAGGACTTGGGATTCAGGGCTGCTCCACAGACAGCAGACTGGAGGAGCCCACGAAGACCAAGCGTCTCGGGAGGTCTCTGCTCTCCCCGACTCCCTGCCCGGCCCAGGGCCTGCTGCGGCTGCGCTGGAGCTCCTGTTCCTGCTTCCTGCTCCTCGAAGAACCAGCCTCCACCCCCACCCCACGCTGCCACAGCTATGCGATAAAATGAGGGCAGCAAGGTTACAGTCACTGGAAAAACCTGAGCATCCAGACCTGAAGAGGACACGCAGCATCGTCTATAACACGTCCTCCAAAGGCCGCCTTGAGCAAGTGTGCAGCCCCCAGAAGCCTGCCCAGAGGTCCCTGCTCCCAGCTGCATGCAGGGCCCACGCTGTGAGTCACAGGCCCGGGGCAGGGGCCAGAGGAACCCAGCGCGAGGGCCCACGTTAGGGCTTTGATAGACAGCGTGTCTATCTGTTGAGTTTATTTCTCATGAGGTTGGTGAGCACTGCCCTGGCCAGCTTTTCACTGCAGGAAATAGCAAAACTGACAATGCCGAAAGAGCCGGAATGCACGCTTTCCTTCCTGAACCCAGCACAGGGTCTCAAGTGCCTTGCGTCAGTGGCACTGCGTGGGGTGCTGTGCAAAAATTGGCAAAGGCAGGTTTCACTTCCAGCTTTCAGTAAGGACGATAAACGTGTAGCAGCAGCGCTTCAAGTGCAAGGAAGGCTGGGAAGCCTGAGGTGGCCCGAGCTGGCCCTCTGTGGGCTCCCATCTGCAGGTGCAAGCGACTGCAGACGGCCCGAATATGAGCGCAAAATGCATCTGTGCTGGACGTAAACGATATTTTTCCTTGTCATTTCCTGCTCAACAGGACAGTAGAGCAACTGTTTATTCTTCTAGAGAAAGCAGCCCTACATGCACCTCCCCTCCGAGGCCTGTGGGTCCGGGAGTTTGGGCTCACCTGGGAACGGGGTGCTGACCTGAGAGCAGTGGATCACCAGCGGGGAAGGAAGGCAGGGTGGCTTCGTGCTGCTCTGGGTTTGCAGCCTGTCCACAAACAGCGTGGAAAAGCCAGAGAGCCAAACTTCGAAAACTCATTTATGTGCCTAGGGTCGGGAGCCTTAAATTAATTCTGTGACTCAGTATCCCCGCTCAGAAGTGTCTGAGAGTGTGTTTTTAACTGAAAGAGACATTAAGGGAGCAGATGCTTAGTAAAGCCACACTTCACCCGTGTTTGAAGCTGGGCTTTTCCTCCCTCGCTTAGACTTACGCTTGGGGGTGGCTAAGACATGTCCCGTGCAAGTGAGACGCCCCAGTGATGGGAATTCCTTCCCTTTCAAGGCAGTGATGGCCAGTGACTTCGCGGTGCCGAAATTCCGGTACCTGGAAAGACTCCTAATCGTCCATGGACACTGGTGCTACTCTCGACTGGCCAACATGGTGCTCTACTTCTTCTACAAGAACACGGTAAGTATAGACGCGGGGCTCGGGAGGCCTTCAATCCGGAGGTCTGGGGCCTGTAGGGACCACACCTCAGTGAGGCCAGGGCATCTTTGGCTCCTCTGCACTCTGTCCCCCTTCGCGTCGGGAGGGTCCCCTAGCTCGGGCCTGGCTGTGCACCACTGACTCAGAGAGTAGCTGCGCCTCTGCCCTGAAAGATCAGAGATGCAAATAGGAACCTCGCAAAGGCTGATGTGACTTTCTAACGAGAAGCAGGTTGACCCAGAAGCCAGCAATTTGCTCCGGGTCACCCAGCTAGTAAGCTGGTCAGGCCACAGTCACTGGCGGACACCCCAAGCTCTCCACTGCTGTCCATGCGTTTCTCAGGAGCCTGCTGCTGGGGTGCCCACAGAGGAACCCCACCCTTTGAGTCATCAGGGGAGATCAAAGGACAAGCAGAAATGCAGGTGGTGGTCTTGGCATCAGGTTTCTTGGTCATGCTCAGATTCCAATACTGAAAGGCACCCTACAGAGAAACAGCCAACGCTGGAGGCAAGTCCTCCAGCCAGGACAGTGGGCCAGGGGCAGGAACAGCGACCCCTGCGCTCTCCTGGGCCTGCAGGGCAGGTGCGCCCTCTGCTGGCCAGCTCCACGTGGCGCTCCTCTCCGCCACACCAGATTGACTGAGGACAGTTCTGCCTGAAGAAGCCAGTCTGGATGAGGAGCTTTGAATACAGGACCTGCTTGGTCCGTTTCACACGGGTCTTCTTCGTGTTTAACCTTAGCTCCCGGGTAACCGAGCTTCTGGAATGTGTCCTCTTCCACAGCCCCGCAGGATGGCCCCAAGACCATCCCAGAACAGTGCTCGCGCGTGGAAGAGATTTCTAGATCCTCGATGAGCACTCTCCAGGCTGCTGGTCAGGGCTCAGCCTCGGAGAGCGAGTGGCTCAGTGTACCAACAAGATGGAAAATAAGCCCTTGGGATGAGTGACCTTCAGCACGGCCCCCAAATCTAGCTCTCTAGGCACAGAATTCCAGCGTCAGGATTATCCATTACCTTTCTGGAAAAGGATAAAGTAAAACGTGGGTTTTTGTCCTAATTCCACGCGACAGTCTCTGGGCTGACCAGCCTGCCGTCAGTGCACCTTTGCTCATGTGCCTGATGGTTTGTGCTGGAGACTGACCGCTTCCTTTCTGACCCCCATCTGCTGCCCACTCTCTTGCCTGATTTTCAAAACATCTTCTAGCAGATGGACAAGGATGCTCAGAACCTATCAGGGTCTGTCTAACTGGGTAGGTCTCACTGGGAATTCAGACTGGCTTTTTCCTGGGACTGTATCCAAGGACGGCCACACTGCGGTGTCCTGTCCTTGCTAGCTCCTCCTCCACGCTTGCCACCCTGGCATTGAGTCCCCAGCGTGGCAAGACCTCAAATACCTAGAAGCTTCTGGCTTCCTGGGAGTGGAGGGATCTAGCCTCATTTCTGTCCCTTGTAAGCAATGGGGTCTTAAGCAAGTTACAGATTCTCCTTGATTTATGAAGGGGGCTTTGTCTTGATAAACCCACCCCGAGCTGAAAATACTGGAAGCTGAAACTCCGGCTCCTGCAGGCAGCCTGCCTGATACCATGGCTCAGCACACCACATGCTGCAGCACGTCTGCTGCTTCCCATTCTGACCTTGTGCTTAGCTAGGAACTTTCATCCAGTTCCCAGCCTCTGTGTGTGTGTGTGTGTGTGTTTTACCGAGGATTAAATCCCGGGCTCCAGGGCTTCATGTATGCTGGGCAGGCTGTCTACCACCAAGCTACCTCCCAGCCCCACTGCACAGTTTCGAGAGAGGCTTTGGCCACACATGTGTCACCTAAGCAAAGATCCCATTCAAAGTAAAGTTTCTGCTGAAGGCATATTGCTTTGTAAAGTGGGAAACTCCTGCTGAATATTATAAGTTGGTAATCCATATGTATTTGCCTTCTTTGGGTTTTTTTTTTTAAGGTGAAAAACAAAAAGCGAACCTAGGGGTTGAGCTGGCTGATTTCTGAAATTCCCAGTTAAAATTTCTCTGCTCGATTGGAAGTTAAGAACAAGGCAGATCGCTCCATTCAACATCTGCAGTCCGAGCAAAACCCAGAGTGGCCGTCGGGGAATGGCACAGCTGCCCACCCACCTCGACAAGCCTGTCCTTGAGGAGGGCACAGGAAGAGAAGGGACACCTGTGTTTAGTCCATGTGAGATGCAGGGCCTTGGTTAACGAGCATCCATCTGCATGAGGAGTTCAAGGATAATCATGCTGCCTCCTCACACAAGAACTTCATTAGTGTTAAGAATAAGTCGGCCTTCCTTTCCAGTGCAGAGCAGAGAAGAAAGGTTTCCATAGCAACAGTGGTTTGGGAACAAAGCTCTTTGGTACCACAGGAAAGAGAATCTCAATTATCTAAGTGCTTTTCTTCCTCTTTGCCTTGACTCGATTTGTTCACTGATGACTCATTAGGCTGAGCCTGTGAGAGAGAAAGTCAGCCGTGGGTGGAAGAAAAGAAAAAAAAGTCAATGAAAAGTCCGAGTCTGTGGGTGTGGGTGTGCAGGGGGAAGTGAAGAGATTAGATCACAGATTGCAACAAGGCTTGGAGGCTGTGTGTCACCATGGGTTCCATTAGAGCAAGCGTTTGCTTCCAGTCTTCACGACAAACAAACCTCAGGTCAAGAGACCAAAGCTTGGGGAGGTTAAGGAACTGAATCAAGGTCGGCAGCGTTAGACAATCACAGCTCCAAAACCAGAGTCCAGGCCAGCAGTGCCCAGGAGAGAATGTGTGTCACCGGCGCCATGTTCCCCGTGGTGCCCTCCCCAATGCTGGGCTGAAACCCGTCTGCAGCTGCATGAATTGCATCTTGGCACCTCAGTCTCTTCTAAATGGTAAAAATAGTGGCTGTGCTTGAGCTTCTCACAAAGGAAATTAGGGTCCTACAAGCTGCCAGCAGCGTGCTGTAGGGAGCACCTGGCCGTACCTCAGGTCCTTTAATTCTCGCAGCAGTGCCTGAGTCATGGACAAGGAAACTAAAGCAGCAAGGGCTGAATGCTCTGTTCCATGGAGCCCGATTTGGGGTGTTCTTTGTGTTAGCTTTGAGCCACTATAACAAAATCCCTGAGATGAACAGCTGTAAGGAGCAAGGCCATTTGGGTTCACAGTTTCAGAAGTCTCAGTCCGTGGTAGCTTGGCCCTGTGGCCTTCAGTCCTGTGGCGAGTCAGCACATAGTGGCAGGGACACACAGCAGAAGGAGCTGCTCACTTCATGGCTGCCAGAAGAAAAGAGAGAGAGAAGGGAACCAATGCACCCTTCAAGGCACAGCTGAGTGACCTGATTCCTTCCACAAGTCCCTACCACCTGTAGCATCACAGGCTGGGAAGCAAGCATCCAACACATGGCCACCAGGAGGACATTTAAGGTGCACGTTATTGTATTTGTGACTGCTAAACTGCCGTACGCCCATACATGGCACTGAGGAAACCCACCGCCATTCTCAGTGGTTTTGGAATCCTGGGAACGATCCCTCCTGGCCCTCACTCCTACTGGGTGTCAGGAGATGGTTCAGCCTCCCTCCTCCTCCTCGACAAAGCAGGGTCCCTGTAAGGAGGGGACATAATGCCTGTGGCCACCTGCTGGCATCCAGCCAGCGTGCAGCAGTGGCTCAGTCGGGTCAGTGTGGCTGGCATCACTGTCTTGTGCTTCTGTGTGTCCTCCATGCTGTGAAAGTCCGTAACCATCTACTGCTCTTCACTGAAAAGGGAAGGTGACTAACAAGGGGGGCTCGGAGGTAGCCCTAGGAAGGTCTTGTGGGGGACACAAAAGGCGTAGTGGTCCTAGAGAAAAGCCACAGTGTAGTCTGCCCTGTCAGACCTTTGGTTTTTTGTGTTACACAAATGATCTACAGCTCTTCAGGCATCAAACCATGTCTGTCCAAAGGCTGCTCCTGGAACTACAAGCTCCCTCGCCCATCCCTTGGGCTTAGGAGATGGGGCGAGTGGGGGAGGCAGAGGCCAACAGCAGAACCGTGACCAGAGGGCATCGCTGCTTTGCTGATTTAATCTTGCCAGAAAAGCTGCAAGGCTCTCAGATCCCTCGAATGGGGATCTGTGAGGGCAGCAGAGAATGTCCTGGTCTCCTTCCGTCTTTCTCGGTTCCAGATGTTCGTGGGCCTCCTGTTCTGGTTCCAGTTTTGCTGTGGCTTCTCGGCGTCTGCCATGATCGATCAGTGGTATTTGATCTTCTTTAACCTGCTGTTCTCCTCACTTCCCCAACTCGTGACCGGGGTGCTGGACAAGGACGTGTCAGCAGAGACCCTGCTGCTGGAGCCGCAGCTCTACAAGAGTGGCCAGGAAATGGAGGTAGGCTTGCAGCGCCTGCCCCTGCGGCCCGTTTCCTGCCCTCTGTCTCCAAGATGCCTTTAACGGACACCCCGGATGCACCATCCAAATTCTAGACTCTGACCTGGGGTGAGAAAAATGAACGCTGTCTGCTGGGCCCTGGAGCGCGCTGGGTTCCCTAGGGTTGCTGTAGCGATGTCACTGAGAAGGTTGACTTGTTAGAGAGGAAGCTTGTTAAATAGCTCGTGGTTCTCAAAGGGCAGAAGCATTGCCATCGTGGGTGGCAGGGCCAGAGAACCAACTGCTCACCTCAGCAGCCAGGAAGCCAAGAGTAGGAGACCCAGTCCCACCTCTCCTTCAGGGGCCCACCCCAGGGACCAGAGACCTCCCTGTGGATCCTGTCCCGAAGTCGCTACCACCTCCAAGGGTGCCACCTTGGGGGCTTAGCCTTTCACACACGTGCAGACCTTTGGGGAGTCCAACCACAGCACGCAGTCAATGCACAAAGTGAAAACCTCCTGGAGCCCAAGGACAGCCCTCCCCAAATTGGGGTCAGTCACAGGTGACATCTAGGGCTCAGTAGGGACCCTCAAAAGCAAACCAAAAGGAGTTATGTCTTTTCATTGGGAATTGAAAGAAGACAGACCCATAGGAAGAACCGTCAAACCACTGAAAGGACAGACAGAGGTAAGTAGATGTTGGCGTCAGCCCCACAGCACACATACTAGTGACTGCTGCTTCTGACCAGCCGTTCAGACAGAGCGCCTGAGTGCTGCTCTTTGGCAAGTCTGAATTCTGTGCATCCAGGAGAACTGTGACTCCCACCTCCTCCTCAGTCATCTCCAATGCAAAACCGTGCCCTTGCATGTTAATGTCCCCTGGCCACTTTTGTGAGCATTTGGTCCTCACTGGAGCAGGCTGCTTGGGGTCAGGCAGGTGCAGCTTGACATCTATCATCTAGGGAAATCCCGTCCTACATCTCCTCAGCCAGCACACGTGGAGTGAGTGACAGCAGGAGGAGAGAGCCGCACTTTCCTGAAGTGCTAGTGGATGCTTCTCTGTGCCCTCTGCATTTCCTGCAGAGTGAAGTCCATGCCAGCTGGCTGGAACGTAGCAGGGTTAAATACAAATGTGGTTACCCAGGTAACAAAACCTGTTTACCTATGTCAAGGTTATCTTTGCTCCTGGGAGTACAGGCTTAGTCTGCTTGGCGTCTCTGTAATGAAAGACCCGAAGCAGACTATTAACAGGAGGCACCTTTCAGTCCTGGTTATGGACATGGGAGGCAGCAGAACCGCATCTGGCGACAGCTTTGATGTCGAAGAATCTGGAAGCAGAACGTCTGGTGGCACAAGGCAGGAAGCTGTGAGGGGCTGTCCCCTCTGGTCTCTCCTCCTTACAAAGCCATAAATACTCCCCGCTGATAATCTTAGCCCATAGTCAGATTAGGTTTCCACCCCCTTAGTGGTTCCCAGTGGGGATTGAATGTCACTCTGTGAACCTAGAGCCACAGTCAAACCACATCCAAATCATAGCAGCTGGGTTTTGCCTTTAACACAGGACACATCTGTAACTGAGTTTAAAACTGTAAGAATCCTTCTGGAGGACTCACAACACCCTGGCAAAGCAGAACGTGGAGAGGATAGAAAGTCCCACGGCAGGGGAGAACTTCCAGAGCCTCAGGCACTCAGCCTGTAGTGGGGAAAGGTTCCCATGGAAGATTTAGAAAGTGCTTCCCTCTTACCGTTGGCCTGTACTTACCAAGGCTTGTTTTGGGGTGCAGAGGCTCCAGCTCAGCCTCAAACAGTTCCGCAGGCACTGGATTCTCATCCACCCTCTGGGGCCCTAAGTAGCAGTTTTCCCCTGGGGCCCTGACTTGTGTGTCAAGGGCCACAGCGTCCCAGAAAATACCATCTGAGGAGAGAGAGGGTCGATTCCCTATAATCTCCCTTGCTGCTTTTGTGTCCCAGGAATATCGGCCGCGCGCCTTCTGGCTAAACATGGTCGATGCCGCCTTCCAGAGCTTGGTCTGTTTCTTCATTCCGTACCTGGTAAGTTGGCCCGCGGCGTGGTCTCCCCCTTGCGCATCATCCGGGGCCTGCAGACACGGGGCGCTGCTGTCTTTCAGGCCTACTACGACTCCGACGTGGACGTGTTCACCTGGGGCACCCCGATCACGGCCATCGCTCTGCTCACCTTCCTCCTGCACCTGGGCATTGAAACCAAAACCTGGGTATGAGCTGCCGGCGCGGTCACGCCCCAGAGGGCCCAGCGCTGCGGGGCCACCCTTCCCGGCAGGCTCCAGGAGGTCTCGTTTCTTTGAGCAGAGAGGACCCCAAAATGCTGGCCTCCCTGTGGCACGAAGGAAGACAGCATTGACTGGAACCCCTCATCAGGGGCAGCTGCCACAGCCCCCACACCCCAGCTCCCCGGAGCAGCTCTCAGCTCCTCCTCCCTCCCCACTCCTCATCCCTGCCCAGCGCTCTCTCCCTGGGGCTCCTGTCTTGCTCTCACACCCCGTCCCCAGCTTCGCTAAGCCCCACCAACCACCCAGGACAAAGACCTCAGATTCCGCTAAGCCCTCAGGACCTCCCGCCTGCTCACAGTGACTGATGCCTTTTCCTCTCCATCGCCGATGCCACTTTTACATGGGTACCCTGCCCAGGGTACCCACCAGATGCTGCCCCAAGGTGAAAGCTCTTTCTCTGCTTCCCCTGCAGACCTGGCTCAACTGGATAGCATGTGGCTTCAGTATCCTTTTGTTCTTGACGGTGGCTTTGATCTACAATTCTGCCTGTGCCACCTGCTATCCTCCGTCTAACCCGTACTGGACCATGCAGACATTACTGGGAGACCCCGTGTTTTACCTGCTCTGCCTCATAACGCCTGTCACTGCTCTGCTGCCCAGGTGGGTGTCAGAGACAGTGTCCCCGAGTCCTGGGTGGGCACCGCTGTGGCTTTGCCCTGTGGAGCCACAGGAAGCCCCTCCTGCAGCAACAGGTTAACTTCTCCTTCTGTGCTCTTTCCAGATTGTTCTTCAGAGCCCTCCAGGGGAGCCTGTTCCCCACCCAGCTGCAGCTGGGACGCCAGCTGGCCAAGAAATGCCACAAGACACTTGAGACTCCCAAAGAGCGCTTTGCTCAGGGACACCTCCCACAAGAGCTGAAGACCGAGCTCTCCCAAGGGGGCACTGGGAGCCCCTCTGAGTCCCTTTCTAGGGACTGTGCCTTGCAAACTCCCGAGCAGCTGCCAGCATGCTCCCCCAAGGCCAGCAGGGAGCCCAGCGCTGTGGACACAAGCATGCCACTCCAAGACAGCAGCCAGCAGGGTTCCCCGGGGTCTTCCATCCTGAGGGAGGCCGTATCTGGAGAGTGTCCTGGGCGTCTGCAGAGGAATCCCCACAGCACGAGCCGGACAGCACCCCTGCAGTCCCTCTTCAGCCTGCCCAGCTTCAGCTCGCTTGGCTGCATGTCCTCCCTGTCGCTGGTCAGCGGGCTGGGCAGTGTCCTTCGGTTCTCCAGTAGTAGTTTACATGTGGACAAGCCGGACAGTGAGTTCCTGTCCAGCCCCCCGCAGCCAGAGCAGGACCTATCTGGCTTACAGAGGCAGGCTGCAAGCTACTTCTAGGTCACCTGAAGGGACACCGAAGGCCTGCGGCCTCCGTGGACCCTGAAATGTCCTTTGTTATATATATAACATAGATGTTAATACTATTTATGTTTATTATTGCACAGAAGAGTTCTAGGGAGATATATTTTTAAATGTTTCCAGACTAACACAGGAAATGAAAGGTACCCCCTAAAAAAATCTATTTTTTAAAGTAGTAAAGTATATTGATAAAGACAAATGAGAGCTTTAACATGTATCTGCGTATGTATATACAAAGTTTAAGGAAGAGTGACACTTGAATAGTGTGTTTAAATTTATTTTTTCATCTCATTTTGTAAGAAAAGGCAGTACAACTTCTTTCCTCACCGTGCCTGACCTTTGTCTCTCCACGTAGTGCTGCCCAGGGGAGCGCAGGGAACCCTGGCGGGGAGGTGTGGAGGAGCCATGGAGGGGTATGTGGCCCCCAAGGCAGACCCTCCCCCACCCAGGAGACACCTGGGGCTGTCTGTTGACTGACCTGTCCACCAGAAAAGGGGAAGTGAAACCTCAAGAGAAACCGATGCATGAATTTCATTCCAGCTCTCAGTCCCATGCGGGCGTTTATTTCACACAGGTCACCTTGTAGGTATGACGCCCCAGCATGGTATTTTGCCTGTTAAAATCATCACAAGCAATAAACCACCTTCACTGTGTAAAGAACGTGTGTGTCTGCTGCTGGTGTGCAGCGTCGCTAGTGTGAGACCCAGCAGAGTGTTCTGGAGACCGCGGGCACTGCCTCACAAACTCCTCTCAGACACTGGAGGGAGCAGCAGGGCGACTCGCAAGCCAATCACTGCCTAGCCCCTCACGGCGGGCTCCCTGCCCAGGGCACCCACCAGGTGCTGCCCCCAAGAGACCAGTGGGAGGAACCTTCACCAGGCATCTCTGTGCCTCGAACAATCCAAAAGGAAAGGGACCCTCTTTCCAGCCCCAGCCCACTTTCTCTGTCGTCACACTGTCCTGAGAGAGGTGCTGGCTGCGCTCCACACAGGGGACATAACGAGGCACAGGGTGCCCCCTGCTCTGTGGGACTCTGGTTCCCAGGGGTCCTTGTCCCCGAGCCCTGCAATGCAGAAGGGGGCAAAGAACCTGAGGACAAAGACCTTCAAGGAAGTGTGATCAGATGCAAACAGGAAATGCAGCCCGTCCTGATCAAGCAGAGTCCAGTGCAGGGTGGGCTTCAGGGACCGGGACCCATCGGCTCAGATCCGGGCCCGTGGCCTGACAGTGCCCTCAGAGTCCCTGGACTGGAGGCTGAGTCCCCAGAGCAGCAGTGCTGGGAGGCAGGTCTTCAGGGCCTGGGGACTCTGTATTCATAAGCGAGTCACTGTTGCCATAAGAAGGGCTCATGGGGTAGCCTGGCGCTCTCTCGCCCTTCTGCCCCAGACTTGTGAACGCACAGCAAGAGGGCTCTCACAGGTGCAGGCCCCAGGTCTCGGCCTTCCAGCCTGCAGGACTGCGGGGGGTGACTCTCCACTCTTTCTAAATGACCTATCCAGGGCTGCAGGGAGAAAGGGACACTTGTCCACTGCTGGTGGGAGTGTACACTGGTAAGACCACCATGATCGTCAGTGTGGAGATGCTCAAAAAATAGATTAGAGGTCCCATTCCAGCCAGCGATTCCCTTTCTGGGCAGTTTCCCAGGAGAACTGAAAACATTATACCATAGCGGTATTTGTGCACCCATGTTTATGACAGCACAACTTATAATAGCTAAATCTCAGAAAGAAACCAAATGCCCATCAGCCAAGGAATGGATAAAGATGTGGTCTTTTTCTACAGTGGAGTACTACTCAGCTATAAAAAGGATAAGCTGGAGGCTTTGTAGGTAAATGGATGCAACTTGAGACCATTCTAATAAGCAAAATAAATCAGACTTATGTGTAAACATCGTATGGTCTCCCTAGTGTAAAGAGTAAATAAGATCCAAAATGTGCAATAGATATTGTGAAAATGAAAGGAAAAGAATCTGCTATTAACAGGAAAGAACTGGGATTGGAGAAAGGAGAAAAGAATGAAAAGATTATATATATATATATATATATATATATATATATATATATGATAATTACACTACTAATCTCTTCATCAAAAAATGGCTTGTGCTTTCATTTTTATCATTTTTCATGCCTGTGTCTTGCAATCTGAGCAACTGCTTTGAAGATAACAGTACGCAGTGCTAACCATTGTTAACCTCCCGTTATTTTGTTTTGAAATTCCATAGCATCACTTTTGTTCTTTTTTTCATTTTTAGATAAATAAATAATGACCCACCCTCATGTCCAGTACTCTAACAGCACAGAACAGACGGAGACACAGGGCTCCCTGGTTCCCTTCCACCACTTTTGTCCTGAGGCCATCTCTGTCCGTGTGACCCTGCTGAGTGCCACCCCAGGCACCACCCCTGCACATGTGGCTTGCCCAGAGCAAGGGCGCTTCTGTCCACACTGCCAGCCCGGTCATCCTTCCTTCAGTCCCGCCCTGAGTGGGTTACACAGCAGCCTCCAGACCACTGACTGGAGAACTGAGGGCAGGTGACCTGATGGGGAAGTGTTCCTCTTCCCCAAGGAACCTGGCCGTAGGAGGGGACCCTCAGAGGAACAGACGCGGGTCCACTGTCAGCTGGCGGAGGCAGAAGAGCCCACAGTATGGCACCACTGGATACACTGCTAGTGCTCACTGTCTGCTCCCCAGCCAACACCACCTGGGCTGCTCAGCTCAGAAACACACACGGTGCTGGTCTTAACCAAATTACTCCAATGACCATCATAAGTACAGGGCCAGAATCCCACCGCCCTGCACATCTGAGACTTGAGTCCCCCCCGCCGGTTCCCACAAGTCCTGCACTCACCAGCGGTCTCTTCTCAGCAAGGGGGCTGCCGGGGTAACTCCAGGAATAAGCGAGCCAAAGCCGGTGTAGAGAAGTAAGCGCTGCCCACGGCCCCGGGAGTTGGTGGGCTCATAGGGTGAGGAGCACTCAGAACTATTTACAATAGCCGGGTGCCCTGCAACACTCCTCCAGTCCCCGCACTCTGGGACGCCGAGGCAGGGGACAGCAAGTGTGAGCGCAACCTGTGACTTAGCCAGATCTCATCTCAAAAAATAGAAAGAGGGCTGGGGGTGTAGCTCAGGACAAAGGTCCTAGATTCAATTTCTAGTAGTGCAAAAAAGAAAAGAAACTCTACAATGGCAGCCCTTCACAGCCAACTCACTCTGACGCGGGAATGAACACACTCGGTCTCTTACGTGTTTGCGGCACACGGTAACGCCACGCTCCTGGGGAACCGGTGCACTAATTGCATCTCGACCATGTTCACTCCCACCCTCCCCCAGGGTCTCTTCTCCCTCTGACCCTAGATTCACCTCCTTGTTTCCTAGTCTTTTATTTTCCCCTTTAGATTATGTTTATTGTGAGTAGCTCGGAGAAGCCTTGTGTCTGATTTATTTCACTTAGCACAGTGCTCCCAAGAGCCATCCATTTTCCTACAAATGGCCCAACTGTGTCCTTCTTTGTGGCTGAGGGGGACCATTGTGTGCCTATGCCACTCTTCCCTTGTCCGTTCATCTGTCCAAGGGCACATAGAGGGAATTTCGTGATTATCTCATGAAAGCATTAAGTAGAAGATGTTACCGAATATAACTCAGTAGAAAGATACTAAAAACAGCTCTGCTTTTGGCAACAGAACAGCTGGACTAGTTATTTGGCATTTTACATCATGCCTAGTTCAAGGTCAACCTGTTAATTTAAACTCTTGAGGGTCAGGTGCTTTTTCTTCTTGCCTTGTTATCCCCAGCACTTGGACAGAATCTAGCAACTTAATGTATTTAGTAAATGTTGAATGAATCCACAAGTAAATGATAATGGTGCACTGCTAAAGGCATTCCTGTTAAAAACCAGGCATTTAAAAAAATTACTTGCTGTAACTCATTATCATTCAATATTTTCTAGCATATCTGGGTCATGCAATAAGCCATGAATTTTTTGAAAGAATTATTATTGGAATGTTAGAGACCAAATTATCATTACTTACACATAATATGACTATGTACCTGAAAAATCTAAATGAATAAATTAAAAGGCTCTCAAAACTAATAAAAGGAAATAAGATGACTGTACAAAGAAAACAAATCAAAGCTTCTACATAGAACAGGAATAACCAGGAAGAGACTAATGAAGACAGGGAAAGAGCTCATTTATTGATATGACATCACTAAAAATATTAAATTGCTAAGAAATCACTTTGGTAAATATGAAGACAGCTTGTCAGGATTTAGGAAGATGTTAATCAACATCCTAAATACAAAAATATGCCTCATTCCTAGGTGAGAAAATAAATGTTATACAACTGCTGCATTTCGCTGTTTCTGTAGCCTTTTATCTTTTTCATTTTTTTACTTCATTCTTTGTTTAGGTGTTTCTGAGATTAACAATATGGTTCTAGAGTTTATCTGGAAGAATGCAGTATAAACAAAAACATCAAAGAAAATTCCAGTAAATAAAATCATGAAGGAACACTGCCATTTTATACAATGAAGTGTCGTCTGATACTGGAATGAAAAGAAAATCAAGTAAGATCATTTTAAAAAGATAAATGAGAAGTCCAATGTTAAAGTATTTTACGAAATACCAATACTCAAGGCACAATTGAAGAAAAGACATGGACAGAAGAGATTTGATGTATCATTACACGTAAGAATTTAATTTATGCTTTAAAAAAGATTAGGAACCAATGGGAAATATTTACTAAATCACATGGATAATCACTAAGTGATTTAAGGTAAAAAGCCTTAGTGTGATGCGAACTTGAAGCAATCGTCAGACTTCCGCACTGGTGGGCCCGGAGCTCTTGATTGCCTTTGGGTTCGGGGACCTCACTCCAGCCTCCCTCCCCCACCCCTCCAAATCCTGTCCTGCCTCAGCCTCCCTCACATCTCATCAGCCATTCCGGAGGGGGCTGCCCTGGTCTGGAGCACCTATCTGAACCCGCTAAGACACTGGCCTACGAACGCCTCCAGCTCCACACCATGGTGAGGAACTGAGGGACTGGGCCTGTCACCCTGCCCAGGCCCTGGGTGTCCCCAGGCAGTCCCAGGGCAGAGGTTTTGGTGAGGAAAGCTTAACAGGAAGTATGGCTTCCAACAGATAAATGACAGAAAAGCCTCCAAAGAGGAGAACCATTTTCACTAACACTATTTCAATATTTGCATAGTATATGATAATCAAAACTGGAAGACTGAATTACCCACTGGGGAGAGTGTAATACATGTGATGTGCATGGCTGCTATGAATCAGCAACACAAAGATCAAGTTATTATTTGGCCACAGACCAATGCATTGGGTGCGGATTTTGAGTGGGTCAGGCCTTCTTGAAAGAAACTTGGCAGCACAGGACAAAATGCATTCAATATGCTCATTTGCTTGGACCCAGTAATTCCATGTTGGAGACCAAATCTGAAGAAAATAATCTATTAGGTACATTTAAGATTTCTACTACTTCTTTTTTTTTTTTTTTTTTTTTTAGCCAGGAATTGAACTCAGGACCTTGCATTTGTCAAACAGACATTTATGCTGCTGACTGATATCCACAGCAAGATTTCTTTATCTTATATTTATTTTTATAATTTTATTTTAATGAGTATAAAACCAAGGATAATGAAACAGAATAAATCCAATCAAAACAAACCAATGTAAGTGATACAGGACTTCAAAACATTATGAAGTCAACATGGTTCCCATAATGCCTTTGGTAGTCTTCAAAATAGCTGCAGATACATTTGGACATAGTAAAAATCAAACAGAACAGAATAGAACCAATAAAAACAAAACAATGAATGCAATAAAGGACTTCAAAACAAGCCAATAACAAATCCAAAATTGCTACCATAATGTATCACGCTATCTTTGAAACAGATGCTCCTACCATCGGATACAACAAAATCAAGCAAAGCAAAAGAGAATAAAACCCAACCCAACAAAACAATGAAAACAATACAGGACTTCAAAACAAGACCACAGGGAATCAACGGTGGCTGCAGCCCCCAGAAGGAGAGCCCCGCTATGCTGCGTACCCCTGTCCTCTGAACGGACGTCAGACCCCTGGCCCCAGACCTGCAAGGTCGGTGAAACACCAGAGCACCACAGCATCCAATTCATCTCAGCTCCATAGCTGTCATCGCAGCCTGGGCTTCTCCAGATCAGCTGGTCACTTTGGGGTGGGGGGAGAGTGCCAGCCCACGCACTGGAAGGGGTTGGGGTCTGGCTGTCCCCACGCCGGTGGTGGTCCACGTGTGGTACTGGTTTCTTTATCTTATATTTAGTGATAAAAATTTGGGAACAACTTGAGTGAATGTCAGTAATGTCATGACTAAGTAATCTCAGTAAATATCAGAGCTGTCATATATCCAAAACCTAGGATCCATTGAGGGAAACATCAGAAAAGACCTCCTTTGGGATAGAAAGTCTAGAAACCACTTACTATATATTTAATTCCCCCAAACATAGTCAGATGTCTAATATACAGCCTGGCACTTACTGTACCCTGTATATTTGCTGAACCAAGACAGAAGCCCCTCATGTCTGCCATCTGGCTAGCAGGCACACAATGCTGTTAGGACCACACCAAAGACCACTGTTAGCTCATACCACTGTGGACCTGTCCACTGAATGCTGTGGACCTGATACATTCCTGCCTCCATCACCACTTGTCTTTGGATCCAAATCATTGAAAAACAGCATGATAGAAATTACACATGACTATGTCCAAAAAATTGGATTTTCAATTAGTCACAGAGTAGCTCTGAACCTCTCCCAAAAGTTATTTCCTCTTTGGAATTCTCTTCCTAATTGGAAAACTGGTCCAAGTGAATGATGAATGAAGTCATTTTAGTTCTAGAATTCTACCCTTGTCGGATAGACCTACATTAGAAAAACAAAAGGAGGAGTGAAAATCTTGAGCTGTGCAGCTCTGTGGTAGTGTACTTGCTTAGCAGGTTACGAGGCGTGAGGGTTCCTGCCACAGTGCCAAAAATAAAAAAGAAAGTTGAGTTAGTTACCCTTGTAGATGCCACAGGATGCCAGCCAGAGCCTAAGTTTCCCTGAGCTACCCAAACTGCTTTCCCAAGCTCGCCTTTTCCCCTGCTTTGCAATGAGCGCCTTGATTTTCTTTGGTAGACAAAGGCCTGGCTCCCTGCCTCAGCTCTAAATGAGCAGCCGGAAGGGCCACCCGCTCACAGCTCTCAGTGGGACCAGCAAAGGGCTCTGTATGCTTTCATCGTGCCACGGGGTCCCTGCTACGGGGTTCTTCCTTCCATTCCCTCAGGGTCACACCAAGGTTGTTTCCCAGTAAAGTGGCTACCCACAAACCTCAACCTCTGAGTGTTTCCTGGGGAGCCTGACCTTGAAACAGCTCCATGAGGACCCTGAGGAAGCCGGCGCATGACCTTTGATGATTTAAATCATTCTTGAGCAGGTATCAAGGCGTTTATATGAAATATAATTGAAAAGTTTAAATTAAAATCATATGAAGATGTGTCTGTATTACAAAAAGAGATTTTAATACACCTTTGTATGAAAATTGGTCCCTGCTGTTCTGGATTTGTTTGCCACAAGTTTCTCTCAGTACTTTTTGAAGGTAGACGGTACGTTGCTCAGCTGACCTCCACAGCGGAGACCCCGGCCCCCCCAGGAGGATCCCGGCCCACCCACTCCAGCAGAGTCCTAATGCCCACGGAATAAATCCCTCCTCATGCTTGATTTTAAAAGCATGAAAACTCTTGACCTAGGTAGACTTCAATTATACCTAACTTGAGGCAAGTGTTGTAGATCAACGAAAGCAGCAAAACTGTGTTCAGGACATGTATGGTGGTGTCACTCTCTTCCAGACCACATTAATAAAGCCACAGCCGGAGGCCTTCACCAGAGAGTTCATGGCATGGCTCAGGCACCAGAGAACCTAAAGTAAACTCCCCTGAACCAAGTCCAGTGCTGGTCAGTAAGCGGTGTGCCTCCTGCTTAGCCAGAAGAACCATGCTCAGCTCTCATAAATCACCTCAACCGTGCGCCCACAGAGGGTCATGATGGGAGTTAGTCATCACTTCAGCTCCTGGCCAGCTTCAGGGGACTCGCGCCTTCCTGGTTAATTAGGGTGTTAATTTCTGCAGTCTGTGGTTAAACCAACACTCCAGCCCCGCACTGCTCGCCAGACTGAAAGTCCTTTGGTTTCCACGCTTCCCCTTCTTTCTGGCTGGAGGGGGGAAGCCTCGGCTCTGGGAGCAGTGGAGGAACACATTGCTCAAGGCACGACCGGCTTTCTGCTCACTTCTCCCCACCCTTCAGCAAGGTACCATCTGAAATACTCTGGGCAAGTTAGGTTTGTGCTACAGAAATGGTGTCTGGGCTCATAACCTATTTTAGAAGGGGTTATCTGTTAGCAGTACAGATTCCCAACTCTGCATTTCAAAGTAAATGACAAAAAATAATGAATAATGCAAGATATATACCGGTCGGGTTGCTCCAGCAAATCAATACAGAGAAATGCAAAAATGTCCCAGACAGCAAGGACTAAGACCATCTGCAGTTTTGGAACAAAACCAGGGATCTTAAAGAGACCTGGCCAGGGGCATAGCCGCTGGAAAACAACGGAGGGAAACACATCTCAGTTGTTGGGTTTGAACAGAGTGGTCTTTGATTATAAACAGAGGCCCATGCCTCGGGTGGGCAGCAGCAGTCTGCAAATGAAGCTGTCCCGACTTTTTTATAACAGTTGATACAGGAGCTCAGAACCTGCTCCCTGGCCTCCTATGTATAAGGGACCCTGTTTGGTACCGTGGTTCCCTGTTTGGAACGTGGTTCCTGAGTTCTGACCCCTCTTTTGGGGACAATATTTGGTGTGGTACACAGGACCACTCTGCCTTGTCACCCATCAACTGTGAGAGCACCCAGGGTGAGCCACCTGTGTCTCCCCAACTGTGCCTGCACACTGGACACGCACGGCTCATAACCATATATGTCACCTCAACAGCTTCCATGGGGAAGGGACCCAGGGACTCTTACACATGCTTGTCACCATGCTGTCTGCATTAGTCTAGTAGGAGTGACTGTCCAGGGAACGTGCAACCTCCCTGAGCTGGAAAAAAGTAACGCTGGTGAGGCTGAGAAAAATCATTCGCTTGAGTGCCCAAGATGCCGTGCGGCTGTCACACATCCAGGGGACTTAAGGACAGCTCAGGCCGTACAAAGCAGACAGGCAGCCAGAAGGACTGAAACCTTGTGGAAATGGCGAATAATTTCACATAAGACACCGGAGAGAAACAGTGCTGCTCTCTAACTTCTTTAAAATGCAGAGACGACATCTCGGTGTTTTATTCTTCTTCTTGAGACTTAAGTAGGATAACCTGACACACAAGCCCAGACCAGAGAGGGTGCACAAGCTCTTCTCACGACCACTATGAAAGGCAAAGTTAGTCCTTCAAAACCCACCCATCCACTCCAGTTCCGGCCCGCTACAGAAACATAGCTGCTGCCAGTTGGAACTCATGTGTTGTTCTGTGTCCAGTCCTGTCCCACCACTGAGATGCTGGGATTGTTTTCACCATCAGCCACTGGGGGTGATCCTTACACAACCCAGAACCATGACAGGGTCCTGGGCGTGACCTGATAACTGGCTCTTTCCCTGCTGGTCCTCTTTCCTCTCCTCACCCTAGGGAGATTAAGTTTGGGATGAGACTGTTCCTATATCTATGCAGGTGTGTCTCAGGAGCAATGGTCACTGTCTTACTTATTTTCTCATTGTGGAGACAAAATACCCAACACCCAAAGTTAAAGAGCAAAGGTTTGTTTAGGTCACAGTTTATAGAGGTTTCAGTCCATAATCCAAGGTCGAGTAGCTTGGCAGACAGGCATCCATCCGTGGGGGAGGAAGATACCAAAAGCAACAAGGACATAAGCGAGGAACAAGGCTCTTCTCCTCCCTCACATTGTACATAGGCTGCCTGCCCTAGGATGAGTGGAGCACTCACACCACCAATCCAAGCACTTCACAAGGAACCAGTTGGAAACTCTAAATTCATCTGCCTCCTTAAAGCCTGCCCCTGTAACCACATGAGGCTTTAGGGGAACTTCCAGGCATAAACTGTAACAACCACAGAGAGCTCTTTCCACAAAGAGCTATTTCCAAATAAAATGCATTGGCAGGTCCATGGGTTATGACTTCAATATACCTTTCTGGGAATACTCACAGATTAGTCCTTAAACCCATATTCTCAGCACATTTCTCTTAGAAACTGCAAAACATAAGCTACAAGAGCTCCTATCATTGTTCTGGTAATCACTCATGTTTAAATCTCATCACACCCACAATCATGGCAATTTTTATAAGGAAGTGCAGATCAATGACCACCATGATGAACTATCAGTGCACACCCATCAAGAAAGCTTTTTTTTTTCCCTTTACAGTCTCATTCTGTAGTGCAGGCTGGCCTTGAGCTCATTTTGTAGCCCAGGCTGGTCTTGAATTCTCAGAGATCCTCCTGCCTCAGTTTCCCAAGTGCTGGGATTACAAACATGGGCCACCATGCCCAGCTTGTTTGATAATGAAAAAGATAGAAAATAATGAATGCTGATGAAGGGGTAGATCCATCAGATCCCTGAGTGTTGCCATTGAGAAAAAGTATTGCAATTCTCCCAAAAATTAAACATCGACTGAACATATGACCCACAGACTACACTTCTGTGTATAAAATCTTTTTTTAGTACCAGGGATCAAACTCACGACCTTGCACTTACCAAGCAACAGCTTGAACTGCTGAGCTAAATCCCCGGCCCCACTTCTGTGAATTCAAAGCAGGCCTCAGACAGGTATCTGACCACCCATGTTCATAGCAGCGGACTTCACAAGAGCCGAAGAAAGAAGCAGCCCAAATGTCCTCAGCTGATGAACAGATAAACAAAACGTGGTGTATGCGTATGTTGGGACTCCAAATGGCTCCAGAGCACAGCGCTTTGGCTGGAAGTCTTCAGAAGTCAAAGCCCACTTCAACCCTTTCCTGATCCTGTGTGTCCCCAACTCCTTCCTCCTCCCAGGCCAGCCTTTGAAACAGGAATTCCTCCTCCCTAGGAAAATCATAGAAACTTAATCCCTCTCCAACCAAGATTAACCGTAAAATCTAGAAAAGTCACTCTGTCTTTGTTCCTTGAGAACCCTCATCATAGGAGGGTCCTCTCTCCTGCCTCATGGAGGGAATGCTGCCAGAGAGACCAGGAAGGATATGGCCCGGCTGGCTGACTTCTTCTTTCTGTCTGTCCCCTACGTGATCATGTCCTTCCATTCAGCCCCATATCTATCCAGCTGTCTGTCCATTCTTCATTGACTCTAACACAATAGTAGACAGGTCAGCCAGGTGTGGTGGTACATGTCTATGATCTGCTATTTGGGAGGCTGAGACAGGAGGTTGCAGGTCTGAACTTCATGAGGAACTTCAAGATCTTGTCTCAAAATAAAACCATTACAGGGCTGGAGATGGAGCTCTGTGTACAGGGCTTATCCAGCACACACGAGGCCTGCGTTTGATCCCCAGCACAGCAGTGAATGCATAAATACATGAGAGCTTTTTCTGGGTCTCGGGGTCTTCACTTTTGAAGGCTCCCTTGTTGAGTAAAATGTCGAGGCAATGAATTTGTTCTTTTTTTTCTGGTTCAACTGTCTCTGGTGAGGGAGGACCGGCCACAGCCTTACAGTGACAAAGGGAATCCCCGCACCTTCTCCACTACACTGGAGTATTATTCCATCATAAAAAGAAAGGGGAGTCCAACAAGTGCTACCACACTTGCTGAATGATACAAGCCACTCACGAAAGGACTGAGGACTCCAGTCATGCCATCTCCCCAGCACAGTCAACATCAGAGACATGAGAAGTGGAATTGGTGAATTGGTGGTTCCCAGGGCCCGAGGGAAGGGACCCTGGAGCCACCATCTCCCAAGCACGGTTTCACGGTGGGATGATGAAAAGTTCTGGAGATGGATGCTTGTGATGGCTGCTCAATGATGGGGTGTAATTCGTGCCACTGAACAGCACCCTCAGAAATGGCTGCGATGCTAGCATTTAGGCTACGTGCACTTTGAAGAAACCATTTCGGGGTAAAATATTTATGAAGCCTGAGATTGTGAGACAGAGTCCAGGCTAGGGGCCTCTGCTCCCCAGCTCTCTGACTCTCTAAACCATATTTCACTTTCAGGTGGTCTGAAAGCTTATCTCCGTATAAAATAAACATGATAGCAAATGCGTCTGCCCTGTGTCGGAAGCACTAAATAACTGGCTGAACGCAAGTGGCCATAAATCTCTGTCCTTGGTTATGCACACATGCTCCCGAAGGAGAGAGTCAGGCTGCTATTTTTAGCTCCTGCCTTCTCGCAGAGAAAACAAGAAGCTCCAGCCTGGAGTCTGAACTGCTTTTCCTGGGCAGGTTCCCTGCCTCCCTGGAAACGCACCCCAAGAGACGCCCCCTTGCTCTATCCTGGGCACTCGCTACCTGCCCTTTGCAGCAGTGTTGCTGCATGGCACTCATCACCTTTGTCACCTGTTCACGCGTTTGTTACCTGTCAGCCCTTTTCCCCTCCCCATCAAAAACCACTCATAAAAAGAATCCCACAAGGAAGTCATTGCCTGATAGGTCAGACAGCATTTTTCATTATTAATTGTGAACGGTTTTCGTAACTGACAAGTGTCTTTTTATCTTTAATATTAAACGTTGGCGCTAGTTTACAGCACAGAACCCAGCTATGTTCCTCTGGATTTGCCTTTTTTATTTAAATAAATAAAAGCACAAATCCCACCATCTTCCTCACACTGGAAATGCTCACTTTTGCAAACACATGCAGTTTGATTATTTATAAGCAGATTCAATACAAGAAACTTCCAGATGGTTTGTACCCTGAAAATGTGAATTTTTACAGGCTTAGCTGAAGTGTCCTCTTTCTGAGTCTTTTCTTATTGACTTAACACTCAGCAGCCACATGACTTGACAGCTGAAAGTAGCACGCAGTGTCCGTGTGCATGTATGTGTGCGTGTGTGAGAGCGCGTGTGCGTGTGCATATGTGTCTTTCCCCAGAGAAGCGTAGTGATACACTGCAGGCGTCAGTAAAGCAGCAGGATTCTTAACAACTTTAAACTGGGCACAGCACTGTTATCCCCTGTAAAGAAACCCATCCACCCCCAAACTGACAGCAGCCGCGCCACCTCTCAGGCCACAAACCCTGGCCCCGGAACGGTCCCCATGGACAGCCTGGCCCTGCTCACATGCGGCGCTGTCTCCAGACAATGGAGCTAAAAGAACACCCAGTGCCCAGATGAAAATAAACCAAAGCCCTTGCTGAGCCGAGGCAGCCTCCGAGCTGTGCTCAGAGCCTTCTAACGCTTCTCTGAGCCCCGGGTGAGAACCGCACCCCGCCTAGCCACTAGTGTGACACGCTGGGCTATTTTTGGCTGGGAGGTCTCACGGGGTCGGCCACGTGGTCTGCTGCTGGCTGCAGCCTCCCTGCCGGGTTTCCTGCAAAAGCAAGAGGCTCACAGGCCTCCTCTTCCCTAAACCTGACAGGGATTCCCCGGCCCCAGGTTCCACAGGGACCTCTGCAATGAGGCCGTAATTGCTGAGACCATTGTCCCATCTTTTCCTGAATATGATCATTATGTCCATGTGTGTCACAGTCACCATTTGAAAACACATATGCATATGTTCTTAGCTTATTAAGCTGGCAGAATCTTAACAAGGAACTAGGAAGTGTTGGGAGAGGCCAGAGGGTGGGAAGAGGGGCCACGGGTCGCCTCTGGGGGCTTCCTCAGATCTGCCCCAGCTCTCTCTCTCTCTCTCTCTCTCTCTCTCTCTCACACACACACACACACACACACACACACACACACACACTCACAGCTTCAGAGCTCTGTGTGGGACAGAACCTTGCTGGGTAATTGGAGAGAGCCCTGCCGGGCTCCTCATGGAGCCGAGGGCCAGGCCTGTCTCCGAGGTTAGCTGCTCTTCTGGGAGGGATGAGTGGGGGCACCAGCTCCCCAGATGCCTGGGTCTCAGTTTCTTTATATACACGTTTCCCCGCTATCTGCATCTCCGTGGCTGGAGTTTCATAAAGGGTAGGGGAGTCCAGGTCCCCACAGGGCCAGGCCCCTCCACTTTTCAAAATCAAATGAGGTGATGGGTGCCCATGTAGTGCCCAGATCAGCACATGTGAGGGGCTGAGAGCCTCCTGAGAGCTCATCCCTCACCAGACTCTCCAGCTCTGATGGAAACACAGCCCAGCCGGGCAGCGAGCGCCCCGGCGGCTGAGCTGGAGTTGCCTGCGGGAGGCTGGTGTGAGCCCTCACCATCCATCCACACCCGTCTCCACACCCGTGGAGCAAGTGCGTCCTAAACCTGTGTTGTTCCCTATCAGTCAAAAATGCTCACTTGATTTGTACATAGACATGCAATTGCCCCCTCACATATAGAGATGCAACTTAGAGTAATTCCAGTGGCACACAAGTTATTTCTGTCGAATTTCCTGTGGCATCTGCTGCTTGATTCAGTTCATTCATCCATGCAGTCATTCAACAAACATTCGCTGCCCAGGCTTGGGGTCCACGGCAGTGCACTCAGTTCACTGCTGGTTCTACAGTTGACCCTAGAAACATGCAGTGCTGGGGGGCAGGGGCACAATACACACCCTGAGCTCGTATTGGGTATCACCTGTGTCTCCCAGGCTTTGAGGAACCGCACCAGGCTGGGGGGCTGGGGTGCACTTGTGGGCCTGGCATGGGGAAGAGGTTCCCAGCTGTGATGCAAACAAGGGAGCGGGAAGAGGAGGTGCTTTGGAGCTGGAGAGGGAGGGGCGGAGGGGCAGACAGATGTGAGGACTCCGGAACCCCCCTGGCCATGCCGCATCATGTAAATGGCTCTGCAGCTGTAGTTGGTTTTCCTCTAGAATAATCATAAGCTGCTTTTTCTTTTTCCTCTTTCTACTCTTCTGTCAGCCTGGCAGCAACAACCAATTACCTTCTGGATAGTTCCCTCCAAACCCCTAGGCTTTCATTAAAAATGTATTCACCGCTCTGCTCTGGAATTTGCATTTCACTAGGCATCATCCTGTGCCTTTGATTTGCTAACTCCCACATCCATTCCCGCAGTATTAATACTGCAGTAGTTTATTTTTCACACAATGGGAAGAAATGCTAAATCTGAGTCAGAAACTGTGAACTTTTCTTTTCCCGCACTCACCCACACAGCTGGGCTCAGGACACCAGCCAGCAAGTGCCTGTCTAGTTCTCCAGGACCCCTCAGGGCCCTGACCTTTGGCACCTGCTGGCCGTGCTGCCCCTCTTGCCCGCGGGTCTCGGGTGCCTGCTGTTCCCCTGCCCGGTACGATCAGTCAGAGACTTGTCTGACTCCTTCTGGAGGCTTTCGTGTGACTGCCAGTCCTGGCAGAAACCACCTCTGGCATCTCTGGGCCTGTCTCACCTGTGCTACCAAACGTTCTACCAAACTAAAATTCTCCTCTTGTTGGCGCCCTTCCTAGGACGGAAGTTGCAGGAACACCGGGGTTAGGTACATCAGCTGGCCACCGTATTTCCGTCTTCTAAAGCTACACACATCCTAATTGCTCGTTGCTTGAACGCATGAATAAATAACAAGCACCTGCCACTTGCCATGCTATTATTGTGATTATGTTTGCCGTTCGTGCATAAAACATGCTCAGAGAACTGAAACGGAGGCATCTGATGGGTCTTTGAAAATCATAGCGAGCAGTTTTCTTTTCATGAGTTGGGAAAGTCAGAGCCATAGTTCCTTCCTGGGAAGAAGGGAAGTCCTCATCATTTCAATCACAAAGTCATATTTAGCACAGCGAGTGGGAACGAGAAAGACCATGGATAACTCTCCTCTAGGCTTTGTGCACTGTCTGCTGAAATCTGTTCCCAGTCCTCTTCCATATGGAAATGATGTCTTAGACTTTTATTCGCCTGCCCTGGATCTTTGTGACACCTGCAACTGAAGTGGCTCCCATAATTCTTGATACAAGCTTCCTCCCCAAATCTGGAAGAGGAAACAACTCGCTCCAGGATGGCAACTGAAGTTTCACATTAAAATGAACATTTGCCGGCTGAGGGAGGCTGGAAAGGCCGCCACTTTTTAGCAGCAATTGTCTTTCCTGTCTCAGCTTCTTCTTCATTTTGTTCAAGCTCTCGGATGTATTCAACACCTCCAAGCCCAAGCCAAAAGGGAGCGTGGACAACTGCGCCAGCCAGGGACCAAGCTTGCGGTCCCCCCTGAAGGACCCCATGGGCTTCCAGCCAGGCGGGATGTCTAGATGCAGTGATGTACACGGTGCCACAAGGAAGACACAACCCTCCCTTTGTGCTCAGACACTTTGAGAGCTCGTGGCCACACCCACGTCAACCCCAGCATCTTCCCGCTCCCCTGCTCCCGGCTCTGTCCACTCCCTCCTCTCTGCAGCCCTGGTTCCAGGCCACGTTAAGCCTGTAAGTACCAGCCTTCCCCTCGCTCCCATAGAAGAGCCTGCAGGTTCCAGCAAGGGCAGCTGCAGGCAGCAAAGCAGACGGTCAGGGGAACTGTCACCCCTCAGCGGGCGACTTCAGCTCTTCTGTGTCTTTCTCTTGCTGTGGTGGGGTCAGGGCCACCGTGTGTCTTATTTTGCTTTTGACTGTCTCACTATGTACCCCAGACTGGCCTTGAACTCACTATGGAGCCCAGACTGGCCTTGAATTCACGGCAATCCTCCTGCATCAGCCTCTCCAGTCCTGGGATTGCAGGAGTGTGCTACCACAGCCAGTTTAGGCCCCACATCTTATATGAAGTGCTAGCAGTACTAGGGGGAAATGGTTTGTGAATTGTGGGGCTTGGCATACATCCAGGGCCACCGCAAGTTCAGAGTTTCTAGGAAGCCAAGAATCTCTTGTCAAGTGAATGATTTAGTTCCTAGTTAAGACTCCACTTCATAAGCTTCATGGTTTTTTATGCAACAGTCTGGCTTAAAATGAGCTAGTGGTTAAATTCCCCTCCTGTCAGCAATCACAGCCAGGCCTTGCACTTGTCTTGGGGACCAGACCTTGCCGGTGGGAGGAGCAATCCAGCAGGCTGGTGGGAGGGGCGCCTGGGGGAGCAGCCACAGGGGCCAAGCGGCAGCCTGGGGAAGGCCTGCTCTGCCCTGGGGCAGGTGCCTGCCTGCACAGAGGGGCAGCATTCTGGGCAAGGCTGCCCTCCTGTCACTTCCCCATAGTCTTCCAGAGGAGTAGACAAGTTCTTAGGTTCAGAGGGGAGCTTCAGGAAGTGTTAGCCTAGGATGGTAGGTGTGTGAAACAGCAGGAGAGAGGCAGGGAGTGCAGCTCAAGGGTAGAGCCTCTGCTTAGCTCGAGCGAGGCCGCAGGTTCAGTGCCTGGCACCAGGGGAATAAAGCAGACCAGCAGTGTGATCTCTGGATCTCATCAAAAAGCAAAAGTGTTGGATGAACGTTTCCCATAGAGCTGTGAGACAGGAAAGCCGATACCTCCTGCTACGCCGCGTTACTGGGTTGAGGCATGTCCGCGCCCCAAGTTTCACCTCTCGCCTCGCTCAGTCCCAGAGGCCTCTCCCTGAAGGTGAGGGTGCCCCTGACCCCAGCACATTCTGGCCTCCTGCAGCAAAGGTTCCATCACAGCACCCAGCCAGTGAGCTTCCTCTGCTCCCCAATTCCCCCATTCTCCCAGCTCTTCTTATTTCTTCTTATTGGGCTATTTAACTTCTATTTTAACATTTTTTAACGTTCCAATCTCTTTCTTTACTGATTTTTTTCCTCTTAGCCTATAAACTTGCTTGTTTTTTCCTCCTGATTTCACTTTCAATAAACATATCAGTTCCCCTCCGTGTCTTCACCATTAAACTCTATGATCTTCCTGATGAGACAGGCACGGATTGCAAAGGTGACTTCAACACATCCAGATCCACAGCCCCGCATGAAGCCAAGCCCAGGAGGGAGAGGCCACAGAGAGGCGTTCGAGTGGGCTCCAGAAGCTGCCACGGATAGCAGTGGGACAGCTGGAGGGAGGAGCTGAGGGGACCAGAGAGCCCTGCTCTTTACACCCATCTCAGCTAACAAGGAGACAAAGCAACTTCTGAGCCAAGCAGAGAGCTATGCAAGAATTGAAGAAGGTCCTCCAAGGTCCTTGGCCATGTCTGTGTCCAGGTCCTCACTGGGCTTGTTCTCTGAAGTATCACTGAGAATCTCTCAGCAGTCGGAAGACAGGGAACGTCTCCCTTTCAAGCCCATTCATTCCCAACTCCAAGCACCTGCCAGAGCTGGCTGATCCCCGCTTCCTGGGAGCTGCATCGTCTGGCTGCCCAGTGTGTGGCTGCCCAGTGTGCCCCCACCTCAGCTTGCCTGGGCCCAGCCTGCACTGTCTCCCCATGTCCCCTGTCCTCTGTCTAGCACTGCAGTAGTTTCCTGTGCTCCACAAACCTTGCACAATAAATCTTGCCCTAACCTTGACTTGCTGCTCTGTGTGGAGCTTCCTGCTTGCAGGTCACAGAGCACCTTATGCCCGAATGCCTCAGATTCAGCCTGGTTCCTTCCAAGCTCCTCGGTCTCTCCTATTGATCTCTGTTGTGAGATCAATCACCTTAATTCCCAATTTTCAACTGTACTGCCATAGATTCCTCTCTCCACACCACAGAGAAGACCTGTCTCCAAGTCCCACTAACTTTACTTTAGAAACGCAACTCAAATTAATCACCTGCTCACAACCTCCTCTTAGTCTTCAGTGACACAGGACAGCACCACTCTCTGGTCATCAAGACTTCCGCACCCCTCTCTGGAGTTCTCTTTCTGAAACATAAAACACCTCATGTTTCTTTGCTGTCCAAAGGCGTTATTCCAGAGCTCAAGTCTGGACCTTTCCTTGTGCCTAAGCTCACCCTCACCGGCTTCCAGTCACCTCTGCTGGATCAAGCACAGTGTGAGGGGTCAGTGGACTTCAAGGAGGTATCCTTTCTTCTCCTTCTGAGTATCACACTCTATATGGCAGGGCTGTGTGACATGGTCCCCTGAAGTTAGGTGTGACTGTGTAACTCACTTTGACTGCTGAATTCTGAAAGGGTCATGCACCACTTCTGCCAAGGAAGCTTGAAGGACAGGAAGTGGTTCCCACGCTCCTCTCTGCAATATCTCCTCCTACAGCGATGTCACAGACAATGGCACTGTCTACCTGAGACCCCGGAACCCACCATAGCACAGCCCTGCTGTCCATATAACTGGAAGGTATCAGTATGAGTAACAAGCAAGACTTACCATGTGGCATCTTTACAGTCCTAGAGTCATTTGTTATTCAGTATAACTTTGCCTGTCTGACTGAAAAATCATTTTTGTCCCTCAAAGTGCTGGCCAGTATTCTCCAGAGAAGCAGAGCTGGTAAGAGTATACAATCATTCTGCTGTATACATGGGTTCCACATCTGTACTTTCAACCTACCAAGGATATGTGGAAATAAAATTGCATATATTCAGAACATGTCCAAACTATTTTCTGGTCATTATTTCCTTAGCAATAGAGCAACTATTTAGATATCATTTACATTATATTAGGTGTTACAAAGAATCCGGTGTTGATTTAAACTTCACAGGAGCATATGTGTAGGTTCTATGCAAATTCTCTGCTATTTTATTTTAAATACTTGAGCATTTCAGTGTCTTTGGTATCTGTGGGAACCCTGGAACCAATTTCCTATGTTACAAAGGGCAGGTGTACACAGACACAGGAGGAGATTTATTGCAAGGTATTGAGTCACACAGTTATGGAGGCTAAGAAGATTCATGAACCCAGGCAAGTTGGTGGCATCCCTCCCAACCAGACTCGCACCTCAGGCCCAGAAGAGGTGGCGTAAGTCCCGGATCAGGAGCAGAGGACTACAAGGCCAGCATTGTGAGTCCTGAGTCACAAGAACCGACAGCAAGAGATTGGAACATTAAAAAATGTTAAAATAAAAGTTAAATAGCCCAACCATCAATGAGCCAATAAACCCAACAGACACTTCTCAAATGGCCAAGTATATAAAAAAAATTCAGAATCTTTAACCCTTAGAGAAATGCCAATCAAAACAGCACTGAGAGTCTATCTCACCACAATCAGAACAGCTATCATCACAAATACAAAAAGCAATAAACAGTAGCAAAGCTGTAGGAGAAGAGACACCTTTTACACTGCTGGTAAGACTGTAAATTAGTACAGCCACTCCGGCAATCAGTATGGAGCTTCCTCAAAATACTGAACATAGAACAATCATGTGATCCAGTTATGTCACTTGTCACATATATTCAAAGCAATGAAACTCAGCATACCTTAGAGACACTGCATACCCATGTTTATTGTGACAACTCACAACAGAAAGATGCCAGTGAACATCGGCTGAAGAGATGGACAGGGCAAGGCGTGTGGACAGTGCTAAGGGGTTCCATACTCTGTTGAGGTTCACCAGCCTGCAAGAACTTCTGTGTTCAGTTCTTTGGACCCTCACATAGAGGCACAGCTGATTAAATCAGTGGCCACTGTGGTCAACTCCACCTGCAGCTCTTCTCCCCTCCCTGGCGGTTGGGTGTAATGGTTGATACATTGTGTCAACTTGAGACGTTTAGAAGCTTAATGACACCACTCATCAGGGAGCCATGGTTCTTACTTTGTGAATGCCCTCATTCTGTGCAGCAAGAGGAAGGCACTGGAGATGGTGTAAGTGCTACTCCCACCCTAGGGGCTGGTAGCCTGCTTAAAATATAAGGGAGGAAAAGAGACCTGTTCTTTCCCTCCTATCTTTTTGCTCTGGCTGCTTTTTCTGTATTCTGCTGCCTTGAGCTGTTACCCCTGTGCCACACCACCCTGCCTTGGAGCCAGCTGATTATGGACTGAAACTTCCACAAACTGTGAGCTAAATAAATCTTTCCTTTCCTAACTTTGGGTTTCAGATATTTCCTCTCAGCATCAAAAGTAACTAAGACATTGGGTGTTACCAGATGAGGAACCCCACGGTGCTTCTTTCCAGGTCCTTGGTGTCCTGAACAAAGAATTGGACAAGACACAGAAAAGGCAACACAGTTGTTCATTTATTGGAAGCAGAGAAGAAGTGCATTCTACAGGGCAAGACATGGCCAGAGAAAAGGCTCACAGCAGAACTAAGGATAAAGCAAAGATGTCTTTTCTATCCAAAATACCTGAATTGACCTCCACCTTCTTCAGCTATGTCATCAAGACAACTGTCATATCAAAAACTCACCTGGACTTCTGCCAGATGCAGATTCACCTGGCTCATTCACAGAAGGGTTTCAGGTCCATTTCTTACCAGTCTGGGGTCTTTTGTGGTTGGGAAGTAATGCCCAAACTTTTGAAAACTGACATATGTAATCACCCACCAGGTAGAACAAAGAAAGTCCTGGCTCAGCTTCTTCCAAGTTTTCTGCTAATGTTCCAGACTTGTCAAGAATCCCAGTGTTTAGTTATGGTCCTCACAGTTCCAGCTGGACACTGAACACGCTGCTTTATCAAGTGACCTGAATACCGTCACCACTCTCCACTGCCACGAGAGATGAAGCTCCATGAGCAAGTTGACTACAGCACACAAGGAAGCAAGTTTGTAACCCGTTCTCTGTCACTGAAATGTGCTGCCCCTGATGGCTATTTTTCTAAAAGAAATCTCTGCAGCAGTTCTCATAACACAGACTCTGGCCAGTCATGTGCCCGTAGAAAACCAAGTCATTTCTGTGTATTAGATATGGGTGTGTTCTGTGTTCATCTTCTCACATGTACTTTAATGCACTGATAATTTTAATCAAATCATACAAAACATTGTTAAGTCCAAATGACATGTTTCAGTCACCCAGAATTTCTTTACAGATGACAGTGCATGGATTCACACTCAGAAGTATAACCTCTTTGACCCAAGTAGTGAAACCAGAAAGCTCTCCAGTCATGGTAGCTCTGTCCCTACATATACAGCAGAAGATGACCAGTTCTCTTTGGCTGATATGTAGTTATTCAAAAATTTCTATAGTTATGGAGCTGTGGTGTTGGTTGGCAACAAAAATGCCCATAACACATTCGCATGTACATCATCATGAAAGACACATTGCACCAAAACAGTGCTGCTGCCTTGCTGTTGACTTTGGTGAACTCATCAACCTGGATTGTGTACTGCAGTGATTCCTTAATCCTCTCTAACCGCTGTGCCTCAATATTCTCTGCTATGTCACCAATTCATCTTACCATCATGCTAGTCAAGAGAGGGACACGAGCTATGCTTTGAACTACATCCACTTCCTAAAGTTCACAACAAACATCCTTGGCAGCAAGCAGGATCAACTCTTCACCAAGAGTAAAAGAGTTCTTCACTTCAGCAATGCAGCAGGTCACTAAGCATAATGCTTTCAGTGCAGACACATTTGAAGTGGTGGCCTTCAATAATTATTTCTGTTCTTTGTGTTCACATCTTTTCTTTTAAAAAAAAAAAAAAGCTCCAAAAGCTTGTCTTTTAACTCAGGGTGCTTGGTTTCCATGTGACAAAGCAGATTTGAATATTTCATGGTTTTGTTAGACAGCCATTCACCACCTATTGTACAAAAGTTGTCTTGGAGAATGTACATCACCATTGCAAAAAACCCACAATTTATGTAGGACTCTTGGTATTTTCTTTTAAATGCACCTTTATTTTTGTCGACTTCTTAGAGTCTTCTGTTTTCTCATCATTGCCCTCCACTTCAGAGAAGTTCACCAAAGACTTTTTGTGCACTCATTTTGGCTAGTGTTAACTGGAAGGCTTACCAAACTATAACAGAGACAAGTGTGTAGTACAAAACAGAGACACAGAATGAAGTGTAAATAAAATGATTGATAAGCCATGTGCAGACTAAAATGTGTCAGGTTCTGATTGAAAGCCTGCCACCATATGTAGCTACCAGTGAAGTACTTGCTGATGTCAGCTGCCACTAGATGTGATTTGATTGTCACTTGCCACTCACTGGTAAGATTTTGATCTTTGTCCACAAGCATTTGATTTATCATATTTCCTTCAGTCTCTCTACTAAGCATCATCTGCAATTTCTGCTGCTCCCCAATGCTAGCATCACTGCCTCAGCTCCACCTGAGATCACCAGGCATGAGATTCTCATAAAATGAACACAACCCAGATCTTTCCCATGTTTAATTTGGGGCCCACATGCTCCTGGAATGACTGACTTCCTGAGACTCATGAGCTAGAAGATCTGTCACTGCCACTGCTCTGCCTCCACAGCAGAGACCTCATGCCTGCCCGTGATTTCATGGACAAGCTCCACATGGCCTCTATAAAACCACATGACATGGAGCCCTGGCAGCTTGCCACACAGTGGAGCTAGAAGTCATCCTCTTGAGGGTTTGAGTCTTGTCCGTCACTATTCCCTAATAGTGAACTCAGAAGATTTGGTGATTTCTCAGGACAGGCAGCTCGTGCACAGCTACTCATGTGGTTCAACCAACATCATGGACAGGGTTAGGCTTCCCAGCAGGCAGGAGCCCTGCCCCTCACCCTTCCACAGCCAGACCCAGATAGCAGAACCATGAGGCTCTCAGAGATGTCTGCAGGTAGGCATGTGAGGCTCCCTGGCCTTCTCAGAAGGTCATTCACATCCAGGGCAAGTGCACTGAGAGCCCCCATGTGTCTGCTGTGACCACAGGGTGGCAAATGAGCAGAGGTGAATTCTCAGCTGCAACACAAATGTCACCCCATTTCACCCTTTGCCTGCCCTTCCTTCCTTCCTTTCGTACTAGTGGGACTGAACACAAGACCTTTGCTCCAGCTCACAACCCCAACTCTTTTATTTTTATTTTTTATTTTGAAATGGGGTCTTGCTAAAGTCACTAAATTTCACTAAATTAGCCAGGGTGATCAGCTTGTGAGTCTCCTACCTCAGCCTCCCAGATTATAGGCATGTACCACCACACCTGGCTCTCTCTCTCTCTCTCTCCTTTTCTTTATTTGAGATATTCATAAAAAGAATGTTTATAATATATATGCATGTATATATGATATATATGCACTGTGACACATATATGCATAGTCAAAATCCAAAATTCAAATATCAAAGAGATTCTCCAGAGATAATAATTTTATTTAAAAATAGATATTAAAATGGGAATGCACTCGGTAGGAAACTATGTGTACACTCAAGGGAACTGAGGAAAGGGGAAGTTTCTAAAGGCAAAACAAAGAGATTGGCATAAGTTATTTTGAAATAATCCTTAGCTATGAATGTCAATAACAATGGTGGCATAATCCACAATAAACAGGCAGCTGTGCTTGCAGAAATTGTGTGTGTGTGTGTGTGTGTTGAAGCCAGCTTCCAGAACTACAAGAAATACATGTGTGTTGTTTAAGCTTCTTAGTCCCTGGTATTTTTCCCAAGCAGAGTAAGAGACTAGGTCACACCAATGTGTCTTCTAATATACACATCCTCCAGAAAGGTCTTCTTTTAAAGAGATTTATTCCAGAAGAAATGGTCTTGTATGTCCCCATCCTGACTGCGAGTGCTGTAGTCTGGGGCTCTTCCTTTCTTGCCCGATTTTCTCTCTTGCACCCAGTAGTTAGGGTTCTGCATTTGGGCCCCTTTCATGGCTGTAGCTTCCCAAGAGAGACCCAACCACATGGCTCATTCTCACCACAGCATCCCAGAAAACCCCACAAATGCCCCACTGGCTTTGCCTAATGGAAGGATTTTATCTACCTCAGGAGCTTCTGAATCCAATAAAACTGGTAATCCCCGTTCCTAGGAAAATTTACACAGATACACACAGCTTTCATTTAATTTTAGAACACTGATAACTGCCGGCCCTGACCCAAGTGAATGAATTTTGTGAAGCCTGGAGAAGAGCCCTGAGTTAGCGTATGGCTCAGGCTAAAATGATGAATGCTGAATGCGTGGGCTTCTTTTAACATGGTATTTTTAAGGGAAGAAATGATAACAAGAGAAGATACAGTGTATTGGTAGATTTCAGCAGCAGAGCAGTTACTGGGGCGTGAAAAGTTATGCCAGAAAAAGCTTCAGAGTTCACGAGCCAAGCAGTAGGCTGGGACGCAGAGCTGGCTGTGACGGATGCTGAAGAAGTGTGTGTGCCTCTAGGCAGGAGGAAGCTGGGAAGGCCATGGCCTGAGGCTCTGGTTCCCTTGCTGGCAGTGAGAGAATCTCCCCAGAGGCCACCTGGAAAGCGTGGAGCCCAGCATTTACCCTTTATGCAACCTAATTAGTTAGGTTGCCCCAGTCCAGGGACACCAGCAGAAGACATGAGACGCCCTGGTCAGAGACAAAAGACTTCAAGCAGTGACCAGCAGCACAGTGACATTTTGGCCAGGGATGGCCCAATGTACGCCAGTGGTTCCATAAGACAGCATCGCCTGGTGACATGACAGCTATCTTGGGTTGTGTAAGCCACTCTGTGACATGTTGATAATGAAGAAACCACCTGATGGCACACTCCTCAGAGTCGCCCTGTCATTCAGTGGTGCTCACTGCCCCCACCCCTGCATGCCCTTGTCCCTGGATTCCCAAGGCAGCAAGGCACAGCTGGCCCCAGAGGTTGCTGCACACACTGAGTAGCCTCGAGCCTAACGCACCCCAAATCATACAAGGGGGTTGCAGGATGACAACATCTTTATTATCTTGGTCTGGAAAGAAATCTGCGTTTGCTCCAGAGAAAGGTGCAACCTCTATCTGCCAAACTCCTTTCTATACAGGCACCCTTGAAAAGATAGTTCGGAACAAAAGCTGATATAAGACGTGCAGACGTGCATAAGAACCGCCTCCCAACAAAAGGCAGCTGCGCTATTACTGCCTTCACAGCTGAGGGAACTGCAGTGCACAGGAGTGCACAGGAGTTAGGAGTGAGGAGCCACACCGAAGGCCTCAGGATCTGAAGCCAGGACTTTAGCCGCAGTAGACGGAGGTGGTTTGGAGGAGCATGGAGAACTGCGGGCCCCGGGTCCAGGAGGCCAAGGGGCAGCAGTGGAGGCTTGTGTACCAAGCCACAGTGGCCGGGCTGGGTCTCCCACCTGAGCATGGTCCAGGAAGACTGTGCCTTGCACCATTCTTCACGCATTCTGATACAGCCATCTGAGACTTCCTCTGTCCCAAAAGAGCAAGGGGACTCAGGAAATTCTCCCAAATCAGCTCACTGTCACAATCCATCTCACAGTCCTTCAGGAGAAGCCTACAGGCCTGGGACGTCCACAGGGGACTGCGGTACCTTCCCAGCAAACATCGCAGAGCATGTCCCCATACCTGCCCTCCCCTTCCCTCCTGCCCCAAGCTTGAAGGAACCTCGCATCAGCTCTGCTATCCTGAGGACTTGTACCAGGACAGGAAGGAATAAACTCTTTCTCTATTCCTACCAGGGAGGGTCACTGGTGAATGTGTGAACCAAGATAAGCCACCATCGAGGCTCTGGCCATTTCTGGGTGGTATATTCCTTCCCCCTCTGCTCCTGAGGGCCCCTCTCTTCCCTCCTCTAATCATCCTCCTTTTGCCAACCAGCAACCTGCTAGAAAATTCTTTTCCCGGCATGGGTAACCGCAGCTGCAGGACATCTCGGAAGTGCGTGTCATTGAGACATGCGCTGTTGCTTGTGGACTGCAGAGTTCACTGGCAGCTGAGAGCCCCTGGCAGGAGACAGATCAAGAGTTCAGGGTGGGGCCTACCTGAGAGGCACTGTGGCGTGTGCAGTTCCTTGTCCAGTCTGCTTGGCTTCTCATGAGTGGCTTGATTTTGCCAGGTTACCTGGGGTCAATGTTCTCTTCCATAAATGAAAAATAATTCTAGCATAGCTGTTCCATAGGACTATTGTTAAGACTAAATAAAGCTGCGTGACACTGAAGTTCTTTCTGTCATACAAATGCTATCAAGCCACAGATCTCCTTGCCTGCCTATCAGTCTGTACCCCTTCTCCTCACCCTGAGGCCGTGGACGTGTGCGTGAATGTGGCCCTCTCTCCCGCCATCCATCTTCCCATCGCAGAGGCCTCCATGCCCACTTCCGTCCTCCCTCCTTGTCCTCTCCATCTTTCTACTCAGCTGTCCCCTCCTCCTAACCTCTGTCCCCCTTCAGGAATCCAGCGGACACCAGGCTCCAGGGTGCCATATCCGGTTTAACAGCGCAGCCCCCGCACCGCAGGCAGAGGAAAATCAAAAGTGGGATCCATGTGATGAACCTTGATAACCCAGATGACTATCAAGGGGGCCAGCGCCTCAGTGTTCCTCAGGACTTGACGTAGTTGCCGCGGGGACTTAACACATTGCCGAAACTCTGCTTTCCAGTGTCTCTGCCTGTCCCCAGATCCAGCCTGCGCACCTAGGGGAGAAGCAGGCCCGCTGCTTGATGGAGGTGGAAGCTTTCTGGTGGCACATGGCAGTGGTGACATGTGTGTCCACATAGGCATTGCCACTCTCGTTCTGTCTCTTGCCACGTGCTCTCAGCCACCAGTGAACCAACGCTGAGCCTGTCGGGATGATTGACAGGTGGGCCTTAGGAGCATTTTTGAAGGTTACAAATTCATGGACATCTTCAGAGAACCCCTTGTCCAGGAACAGAGTTGTTCACAGTTCAGTGCCCCACTCCGTGAGGATTATACTGCCGCCTCCCCTTCCCTGGGTGGTGTGAACCACTGTTCCACTCCTGACCCTAGCAGAGCTGCTAGGTCACTACCGTTTCTTCCTGGTTCGTCTGTTCATGGGAAGGAAAGTGCATTCTTTCTAGAGCCCCGCTCTTGCTCTGTTCCAGTATGCACCGAACTGCGCTGCAGAATTCCCTGTGCCAAGGGCTGCTTCCACTATCACACACGGTCAGATGCTGTCCCTGCAGATCAGAGGTCTTCACCCTCACTGTGCACCAGAGGCACCGGGATATCCAGAAACACCTGCACCCCCAGGCCCCCTGCAGACTGCAGGCGTGGACCCCTCTGAGGGGCAGGATATCTCTCCTAAGTGAAAGCTCCACACTCGCTGTGAACTAAACTGAATGTCTGCCACTAAAATGGGTAATTCCCCCAAATTAAGCAGAAAAAAAGAATAAATCTAGTGGACTGAATTTCTGAAATTTAAAGTTTCTCTCATAAGTTCCATAAAATTTGGAATTTAATACTATTTGTGTAAATGAAAACATGACCAAAAATATTGTGTCTGATTCATCCCACAATTTGTTTTAAATTTGTTTGAGCTTAACCATGATTAAAAACACAGTAAATCAAACCATCTAGCCCATTTTTAAGTATACAATTTAGTAATATTAACTATATTGCTGTTGTACAGCGAATCTTTAAGACCTCTTCATCTTAGGATACTGAATTCAACACCTGTTCACGTGCTAAGCAGTAGAGGTGTCAAGTGGCCCTCAGGTGAGGAAGGCAGCTCCTGCTGGGTGCCACCTATCTGCATGCATCAGCATTCATCTCATGGGTGTCGTGCCGTTTTCACCTTTATGTGACAGATGCATGTAACCGGAGTTGCTGAGGCCCAAGGGAGCAGAGACTTACACAAGGACAGAGGGGCATCGCACACTAATCCCAGGATTTGCGCCCACATCTGTCTTTTCAAAGCCCAAGATATTTTCCAGTCTCACCCTTCAACCTCCTTCAACACAGAAGGAGAAAAAGCAATAAGAACTCAAGTTTGACACAAGCAAGAATGGAGAGGTGGTGAGTAAAGTCGGCTGTGGTGACCTGAATGGTCGTGACGCCCTAGATTCATACCCTGGGACCCTAACCCTCTAGGCACTGGGAGACAGGGCCTCTGGGAAGTGATGGAGATCTCATGATTTCGGTTCAGAAGACCCTAGAGAGCTCACCAGTCCTTCCACCACCTGAGGACCCAGCAAGGAGGCCCAAGAACCAAACGAAGCACCTCAGCAGATGTAGAACCTGCCATGTCTTAATCTCATTGTTTGCAGCTTTCAGATTGCAAGAAATAACTTTCTATTGTTTACAAGTTTCCCAGCTTATAAAGCATTTTGTTATAGCAGATAAACTACGAAAATTACTTAAGATTGAACAGACCAGCAAAGGTATAGTATACACGTGTGCATGTGTTTCACGCAGTGCACAAGTATGTGTGAGCACCGTGTGTCTAGGTGTGTGCCTGCTTGTGTGTGTGGTCTCAGGTGCTTATTCGTGTGCATGCATTTAAGAGTTTGTGGATGAACTCTGCAGGGACAGCAGGGTCAGAGACAAGCCTCTGGGCCTCTGTCACAGGGTCTTCATCTCTAGAAATGTTTTCTAAGGCCACAGCTGATAATGCCAAGCCATGCCGGTGCTCTCAAAGAGGTCCACTCAGGACTTCAGGGTCTACTTTGCATACTCTTTGCACAGGTTTCTCCATGTGTGACTGTGTTATTATTTATTAATTATTTGCTTTTGCAGGGTTTTGTCTGTTGCCTCCAAAAACCAAGCAGCAAGATCAGCTCCCCGAGTGCCCTGCTGCTCCCCGCTCCCCTGCCCGGAGCAGCACTTTCACCGCGATCCTTCGCCTGAACGCGTGGCATCTTACCTGGGCTGCAAGTGCTCAGACTCCAGACTTCACGGCTCTGACGTCTTCCCGGTCCGGGTTCACCCTCCCACCTCCAACTTGGGTGCTAGGATATTTCCTGGGTGCTAGGCTGGGTGCTAGGCTCAGTGCCTCACTCCAGTCAACTCCTGGTCAGTCCCTGGAGAAGGCTGCATCCCTGGACTCTGTCCTCTCTGCGCTCCCAACCTTCACATCTTCTCACCCCCCTCCACCTGCTGAGGCTCACATATGCCGCTGAAGTTCTCTCCACTGGATTCCTGCAGCTTTTACCGTCTCCATCAAGCGATTAGTCACTCAGCTGAATCCTGTCCAGCACAAGCTCCTTCGGAACGAGATGCACCTATTATTCACCTGATTCTTGTTGCGGGGAGGTGTTAGGAGCCGGATGATGTTATTTGCGAAAGGCCAGTCAGTGCTGCAGCTTGCAGGGCAATGAATGAAACAGCCAGAGCCCACGGGCAGCTGAAGGACGCACTGACAGACGGACGAAGGCGCACTGGAGCCGAGCTGACTGGAGTTGTGGGCCAACTTCCCTGAATCACCAGAACTTACTGTTGAAAGGTCTTGGATTTGGCACTGAGGGAGGTTTATCTTTGACTTCCTAGCTGTCTTTCTCACCGAGTTTGCAATCCCCAGGCGTGGCACCCCAAACCCACAGACCTGTATCAGTCAAGGGAAATATTCCACTCCACTCTGAAAGTTCAGGCTTTATTTGTTTTGAGCTTCTGAGCAAAAAATAATAATAATAATAATAATAAAGAGAGAGAGAAAGAGAGAGTGAAAAGGTATTGTTTGATTGTTTCTGCAATAGGACATCAGGACACTGTCACACTGACACCGTTGTGAACCAGAAGGGCTCAGGGGTTTTGTAAATGTTAAGATGAACTCACTGCAGCCTTAGGGTCTATCTATAAGGCCCTCCCACCTGCCGCCTCCTCCTCCTATTGCTATGAAATCATGACACTGGGAACTGCCCACCTGCAGCCCTTTGCTTCTGACTCTGGCCGGGGTGGGCCGAGCATCTAGGAAAGCAGAGCGGCATGGCGAGTGCGGCCTGTCCAGGCCACAGGACCTCAGTAGAACTGCACCCCAGGAGATGGCCATCCCATCTGTCCTCAGCTCCCACGGGGAGCGAGCCAGGGTGAGAAGCCCGATCCTCTCCCCACAGCCGGCGGGCAGGGCCCTTTGCTCTGCCCTGTCTCCCTTCTCCCTCCTGCCTACTGCACTGCCATCCTGGTGGACCCCCAAGGAGCCCGGGGAGACCCTGGCACATTCCAGAGTCACCAGAGACAGGCCCCTGCGACTCTGTCCAGTCTTCCCCTCCACTAGTTCACTCCCCTCCTTTCAGGGTGCTGTTGAGATCCCAGTGTCCTGAGACTGAGTCCCACGCACCTCCCACAGTCTCCCTCTCTGGCCCAGCTCAGCCTGGTCATCATAAAGGAGCTGAAATGGCCTGGCTACCACCTCCCTCCCATCAGTCCAGGCCCTGTGGTCAGTTCACCAGTGGTGGTTGCTGCTCTCTCCTTTCTTCCCTATTCATTTCTCCTCTTTCCTTTCTCTCTCTAGCACCCTACTTTTCTTCTGAGATTTCACAGAAGGTATTGTATTGATTTTTTGCATTATTTTTTTCTCTTTTTAACATAATAGTTATTAGCATCCTCACCAAAAATAAAAAAGGCCATCTGTGAGACTAAGTAGCAGGTGCACGTGCAGACATGTCACAGACCAGTGACCCTCCAGGCAGCTGGACGGCAATTTCCTGGTGGCCGCACGAGGGCACAGAGTGGCCTTGGCCTTTCCTGCTAAACCCAGGATTCCCAGCCGTGGGACTCCAGGATGCCTGAATTTCAAAGCAGCTTCACACAAGTGAGCGCTCTAGACCCTCGGCAGGTGGAAGGGATGTAACCTGCTCGAGGAAACGTGACTGTTAATGTGGTGTCAGTTCACTCGGAGACACCAGCAGGCCACGCTAGAGGAGCCCAGTCATTCTACGCGTATTTTCTCAGTTGACAGATCCCGAAAGAATGACCCCTGCCCGGGGGAAGTCCTTGAATCTTTTTCCTTTTATGCAAAAAGGCAGGCGTATGCTAAGGGCCAAGAGCCCGCAGGAAGGACTGAAAGGTTGTCACTCTGCCCATCACTCTTCCTAAGCCAGGACGTGCAGTCCCCTGCTAGCACGTGGGATAATTTGAGAGGCTACATAGACGGCACCCTTATTTATTTGTAATAGCAGTGTTGTTTTGTTTCCTTAAAAAAAAAAAGGAATATTCAAGTACAAATGTAGGTTGATGGGAAAAAAAAGCTGCTAGGTTGGTGGTTGGTGGTTGGTGGTTGGTGGTTGGTGGTTGCTTGGGAAGGACCATTTGCAGGAATTCAGGACATCTGTTCAACTTGACAGTGTCCAGTTCGACAAGCAGGTTGTTAATGGGGGAAGACTGGGTATAAATGACTGTATGGGTCCAGCCAGGAAGCGTGAGCACACGAACCCTGTGTAGTGAAGCCGGCGTCCCCATGTTCCAGACTCTTTCTGCCTATCAAGGAGGCTGCTGTGAAGACAGTAGGCAAAAAAGCACCCTTGGACGGGTCTGTCTGTTATTTGCCTCAGATATGTACCAACTGGGAACCCATCAGCACCGAAGCCAGAGACTCTTCCCTACAGCAGCCCAGGTGGGCTGGGAGCTTCCTCCCCTGGAGAGAGCAAGCGGCCCATCCTCTTGTCCCCACGTGTATGGGCAATGCTCTTTCAGAAGGTGTAGGAGGAAAATTTCCCTCCACCCCCAACAGCACACAATTTACCAAATCAGACTTTGAATCCAGGATTCTGTTGTGGAGTTGCAATTGCTCCAGGATCCTCTGGTTTGTCTTGGTTCAAAGGGTTTGTGACTGTCCCAGGAATCTAAAGTTGAGTGTAGATCGCTAACTTCCAGTGAATTTCGCTAATTTGGATAACTTGGTGTTAGATGGCAGAAAGTAAGGCCGGAGAAAGGACAACAACGAACAGAACTCAGAAAAAGAAGAAATGAGACCTCAGAGCACCCAAGGGAGCAGTTACAGCCCAAAGGCAAAGGCAAAGGCCCAGTCAGGAAAAAACCTGCATCTCAGGTCAAGAACGAATGCCCAGAGGCAGGAAGGAAACATCTTCCAGACAGCAAGGGGGTCCCAGATGCTGCTCAGAGATCTCAGAGGAAATCTCATTTCCTTCCTGGCTTTTTTACAGGTAATGTGGCCACTTTTCAGACTTCACAACAGCAGCTTGCATTTTTTTCTTATTCTATTTTTCTTATGAATAAAAATGTAAAGCAAACTTAAATGGAGACTGAATTGTGTTTATTACCTAAATTCTCTGAAATCCTATTGTCAGCACCTCAGAATGTGACTTTATTTGGGAACAAGGTCACTGTATGTTTTAGTCACCTTCCTATCAGCAAGATAAAATGCCTCGCACCCACAGCACAAAGGAGGACATCTTTATTCAGGCAAACAGTTTCAGTGTATTCAGTTCATGGTGAGCTGCTCTCAGGAAGAAACGCCGTGGTAGAACAGCGTGGTGGAGGGAAGCTCTTCACCAGATGGTGGCCAGGAACAGAGAAAGAAGGGCGGAGCTGGGCTGAGCACACACTCTTCCACAGCAAGTCTGCACTGATCGACAGGCCCTGACTCTGAACATGAGACTTTTGGGGGACATTTTAGACCAGCGCCATAACATTCTATCCCTGACTCCCAAAAGCTCAAAATGCACAAAATGCGTTTAGTTCACCTCTAAGAATCAAAAAAGTTTTAATGGCTTCAGCTTTGCTGAAAAATCTAAGTCCAAAGTCTCCTTCGAGCAAACTCTTAGCTTTGAGTTCCTATCAAAATCAAAAAGAGAGTTAAAACTTTCCAACCCAGGATAATCATCCCCATTCCAAAGGGGGAATGGAGGATAGGAAAAAATAGACCAAAGCAAGATCAAAACCCAGAAGGGAAGACATTAAATCTTAAATTTCTTTTTTTTTTTTATTTAGAGAAAAAAAGCAAAACAGAAAAAAAGGCGTAGAAATAATACAGAATTTCAAAAAAAAGTAAGAAATCACTAGTTAATAAATTACATATTGTTATCTCAGAAGTAGTTGTCCAAGTTACAAAATCAAAACATAAACTCTTACATTTCTATGTTCAATACCTAGGGCAAGTTGTGGTGAGGTGTGACCTCCAAAGCGTCTGGGGAATCCTTCCCCTGCAACAGTACCAGCGGCAGTTGCGGCCCATATGTCCTCTCTCGTGGCCTGACCCAGCTCCCTGCCTGCGGCCTTCCTAGGCAGAGGACCCGTGTGCCTGACATCTCCAACTTCCTGTGGTCTCCATGGCATCTTTGGCTTCACTCTGCTGCTTTATATACCCTCAAAGGCACAGTGCCTGGCCTCCCGGGCCTTCCTTTGAAATCTGGATTCTTATATTCTGTGTACCTGAAAAGCTAGCACCACATGGATAATGCCAAGGTCTGTTGCCAGTTTCAGCAGTACCCAGTCCCCTTGGATCAGGACTGCAGAGCCCTCTGAGTGCCTGGATGGCTAGGCACTATGAAATCCTAAGCAACAGTTCCTTCTGTGACCTTCCCCAAGCAGGGAATCCAAGAGTACTTTTCTAAAACAAAAGCTATACAGCGTTGTACACTTGAGCTTGCAATAGGTAGGATTTTGCCGATTCATGAGATGCCTTCAAAGCACCTTTCTTGTCCCGATGCAAAAACACCTGGCTTCTTTTTGTTGCTAATCTCTTCAGCAACTGTCCTGGTTACTTTTCTGGCATCACTGGGACAAAATGCCTGACACCCAAAATAAAGAAAGGAAAGGTTTATTTAACTTACAGTTTGTGGAGCTCTCAGTGCATATTCAGCTGGTTCCAAGGTAGGGTAATGTAACCCAGGGGCAACCACGCATGGTGGTTATAAGCAACAAGAGCAAAGGGCAAAAGGGAAAGAGCATGCCTCCTTCACTGTCTTATATTGTGTGCCGGCTACCCATCCATGGGCGGACGCAGCACTCACTGCTAACCCCAGTGCTAGGTAATGAGCCAATCACAAACGCTAGACTGAGCCACCTTCTAAAGGCCTGCTCCCCCATGACCACATGAGGCTTTGGGGGGACATCCAAACATAAAACATAACAACAGCCGTGCTTTCCTGGATCCCAATTTTTTAGGCATTTCTTTTGGGCTTAAATTGCAACCTTTTCAAATCATTCACTTGTGCTATTTTTCTCCTGTAGATCTGGCTAAAACAACAAGAAGTATTCATGACACTGCCTGAATGTTAAGCTGCCTTGACAATTTTTCTCCAGATTATTTAGACCACTGCCCTTAATCTTGGTCTCCTGCAAAGTCTCAGGACATGGGCAAAATGAAGACAGCTTTCTACCAGAGTGTAACGCACATGACCTGTCGTCCGACTGCCAGTGGAGTCCCTGTTCCAGATGGGCCTGGTCTTTATGGCAGCATTGTAACCAGCATTCTAGTCTTCTGCTAAACCATTCCAATGTTTCCCTAGTCTGTGTCTTCAAACTTATCAGACAAACCTTGCAAATCACTCCCAAAGCCTTCTGAACCACATGATCAGCTACAGTCCCAGCATCCTCACTCTCAGTACCAATTTAATGTGTAAATCATTATCTCATCACTGGGACAAAATACCTAATACCCACAATTTACAAGTTAGAAGAAGCTTATTTCAGTTCACAGTTTCAGTGGATTCAGTCCATGGTTAGCTGGCTCCAAGGCAGAAATTGCATGGCAGAATGATATGGTAGAGGGAAACTATTCACCGCATGGCAGCAAGGAAGCAGAGAGAAGAGACAAGCAGAGACAAGAATACACGCCTCTGAGTCACAGCCCGAGGGATCTGACCCTTCCAATCATACCTCAGCTCTGAATGTGGGGCTTTTGGGGGACATTTTAGATTTGTACCTTAACACTGTATAAGTAATCAGTTAAAATGAAGTCATGATGGGCTAGGGATTTAGCTCAGTGGCCTAAGCGCCTGCCTGGCAAACATGAGGTTGTGAGTTCAATCCCAGTACCATCAAAAAAAAAATGAAGTCATGATGCAATAGGACTTGTCCCTCATCCAATATGACTAACGTCTCTATTAAAACAATGTCACGTGAATGACCAAGACATACAGAGAGAAGAACGTGTGAGGATACATGAAGAAAAGCCATCTGCAAGACAGGCACAGAGGACTCAGAAGACACCAACCGGCTGGCAGCTTTATCTTAGACTTCCAGCCTTCCCAACTTCGAGGAAATAAATGTGTGCTACTTAAGTCTGTGAGACAGTGGTGTTATGTTACCACAAACAACCCCAGCTTCACAAATGTGCTCTTTGCTACACATGAAGAGAAATTATCCCTAATTTGAAACAACTGTAATTGAAAAAATTTTACTTTTCCCACAAGGACCTAACATTCTATTTCTAGCACATAATCTGAAATTAAACTTCATTTCAAGACATGTCTCGACTGAGAAATTTTATGCTGGCAGCTGCTTGGCAACAATAGATTAAATATTCTCTCCACAGTTCACTCAGGTAGAGTTGCCACAAATAAGCCACCTAGGTACAGCATACAACTTGATGAGCTTTGTTCGTATCTCTGGGCCCGTGAGATCTTCCGCTCCATCAAGAGTGACCACGTGCGTCTCTTCAGAGGCTTTCTCTGTCTACCCTCCACCCCATCTTCCTCTTCCTGCTTCTCCTCCTCCCCACCCCCTCCATAGACAAGCGGCTACCTGTTTTCTGTCACTGTGCACTAGTTTGCATTCTGTATTTTCTAGAATTTTATATAAATGGAATGCCACGGCCTCATGGGGGTGCTGGTTTCTCTCATCAGCGTAATTATGTGGAGATTTTTTCCTCATGTGCACATCAACGGCGCACCCGTTTTTAAGGTTGAGCAATGGCGGTGTGCCATGAAGGTGTGGCACCCCGTGCTTCCGGGTAGTCACTATGACACAGGCGCAGCTGTGGACACTGGAATATGAGTTTTTGTGTGCACATAGGCTTCCTTTCCTCTTATGTTAAGAACTAAGAGTAGAAAGCCTGGGTTATACAGTAGGTATGTGTTTAATTTTTTAAGACGCCGCGAGGTGGCTCTTCAAAGACCCTGTCCCGTGTTACATTCCTACCTGTCCTTCTTACCCTCGTCTCTGCCTTTTCTCAGTTTCCCCACTCACATTTGTGCATCACGGGGTCTCGATAAATATTCCATGGACTATGACACACGGGATGTTCCCAGGGAACTGCAATGCAAAGGTTCTGCAGACCCGGCACTGCAGGATGATGACACACCTGCCCTCACCGATCAGCAAGGGGCGCAAGAGCAATGGAATAAACCACACTGAAAAATCGGACCAAGCATGTGATGTCTGCCTCTCACACGCAAAATAAATTCCAAGTGGATTAGACCTGTGTTTAAAAAGACCTCAGTTAAAACACATCTCAGTTAAAAGGTATTATTGTTTGTTGCATAATGAAAATCCTCTGGTAGGGTAAAGAATTTAAATACATCTGTGTAGGAATTCTCTGGCCCATGCAGGTTTCTCCTCTGCAGCCCTCTGTACTCAATCGCAAGGGTCGGTCTCCTGTCCCCCTGAACTGCGCACTGAATGTAATGAGCCCTTCCACAAAGTCAGTGACTTCACTCATAGGTCCTCTGCCTCCCTTCTCAGCTAGCCAGCAAATCCTTACTCAATATGCAGGACCTGCCTCAAATAACTGTCACATCCCTGTGGACCGAACTCTGCCTATGCAGGTGGTCTCTCCCACCTGCGTGTTCTCAGAGCATCTGCCGCATGGCTTGTAATGAGATATTTATGAATTGGTTGTCACACTCCTGTGAATCCCCTAGGGGAACAACTTTGCATATTGAGGGAATGCATTGTCACTCACCAGCACAGAGTAGGAACAAGTAACACAGGGTGGGCTAGGGAACATGTGTACCTGTGAAAAACACACCTGGCCCTGCAGTGGTTAGACACCTGTGTCACTCAGCTGTCTGTAATGACAAAATACCTGAGACCAACAACTCAGAGGAAGAAAATGCCGACAGCTATAATCCCAATCACTCAGGGATCCGGGGCAGGAGGATTATAAATTCAAAGCCAGAACAAGCAATTTAGTGAGCCCTATCACAGATCAGTAAATAAATAGTGCCATAGCTCAGAGGTGGGGACCCTATCCTAGCATGCACAAGTTCAAACAGGGGTTTGAACTCTGGCACCGCAAAAGCCACAGAGGCATTCGTTTGATTTTTGCTTTTGGCTCACAGGTTTGAAAGTCACTCTGAAGTTGCTTGACCGTGTTGCTCTGGGCCTCAGGAGACACAGCATGTCATAATGAGAGCGTGTGGTGGAGAAGCCTGTTAACTCATGGTAGGAGACAGAGACAGATGGACGGACAGACGGATTTCACAAACCCCCTCCCACAGCGCACCCCAGTAACTAATTCCTTCCATGAGGCCCCACTTCCTAAAGGCCTCATCACCTTCAGTAGCACTAGCTGGGGACCGAGCCCTAACACATTTCATATCCAAGCTGGCAACTGCCAGCATCTTGCATGTAGACTCCTTCAGGCCTCCTGGGTGGCCCTCCCAGCATCCCTGCTGGGTTCTCTCTGCCTCCAGCACTTGCCCTCCAGGACCCCACGGGCTGCTGCTGAATGCCTGCCGGGACGCCAGGGAACCGGCCCTGGACTGGACCCAGCACTGTGTAGTCCGCGTTCGTCTCCAGCACTGAAGCCCAGCTCCGGTATACCAGGCTGCGTTCTTGCGCAATATCATCTAGGGCTGTGAGACAGAGCAGAAAGAGCTGTTTCTAGGAAAGATGCAAAGCTTTGGAAAAGGAAGGAACCTGTGATGGGTGTGAACATTGTGCACTGCACACACACACTAATTAAAATAAGTTACAAAAAAAGAACACGACAAAGGATAGGGGAATCCTGAAGAAAAGGGTGTCCGGGTGTGACTGGGAGATTCTTAAGGGACGGGGAAAGGTGAAGATCCACAAGAGTTTTGCACTTAGAGTCTTGAGCTGAGGTCTTGGAGGTCTCACATCATCGCTGCTAAGTCAGAACTGCTACACACAGATGAAGCATTGCTGCCGTGTGCTAAAGCAAAAGGAGATCCCGACTGGAAACCGCGTCAGAAGAACAGCACATGGGTTAACCTCTGAGCTGAAAGGAAACATTCACACACGTGTGTGCACACACACACCCATCCACCAGCATACACACAGTGATCTTCTCCTTTATATCATCTTGGCGGTTTACTTAATGGTTACTATTTTCAAGGCATTAATGAAAGAGCTTCTGTGTGTGTGTGTTTATATATAAATACATCTTTTAAATATTTGTGTGCGTACTTTAAACTGCAAATATTTTTACATATTGAATACATGTTATACATGCACATATGGTGCAGTCAGTTCTCTGGATTTTCACAATCTATATCTGAGGATTCAGTCAATCAAAGATCAAAATATTTGGGAAAATGAACTGAATATGCACAGACATTTTCCTGTCATTACTCCCTGAACAAGACAATGGAATGGCCATGTGGCCAGCCCTTCTGTTGTTTTAGGTAGGATAAGTCACCTAGATAGGATTGAAACCATGCAGAAGGCCATGAGTAACTTCTCCACAAGTACTACCGTATTTCACATGAAGGACTTGAGCATTGTGGAGTTGCATTATCCTCAGGGGTCCTAAAACCAGTTCCCTGCAGGTATTCAGGTACAAGTGTCTACGAATTGAACATGTGTGCCTCCTCCATCCTCTGTCCAGAAGTGCAGGGTGGAGGGTCTCTGTCCTGGGTGAGTTCCCCAGGACGAGACACAGGACAGAGCCAGACCTGCACGATGTGTGTTAGAGAGACCCACCAGCATCAAGGCCACCGAAGAATGGCAAGAAGGACAGGTCCAGAAAGGCAGGACAAGGGCTGGCCCAGCCAGCCCTTCACTGGACGTGGGGTATCCTTGGGGCAGGGGACCCCTGGACAAGGTACCCCTGAGGGACAGCAGTCTCCAAGGAGCTAGCAGCAGTACTGCTAGCAGCGCTCTCTGAGGCTGGGTGCCCACACCTGTCATCAGTGGGACTCGGCAGCTCCCTAAGGTCCACAGCAGGGGCAGATGTGCTTAGCTCTGCAGAAAGTCACCTCAGTCCTGGAGTCACCACCAAAACGCCAGCATTCCTGTCACGCCCTTTCTCCATAGGACTGGCCAGCCCGCCCATGCAGGAGCAGGCCAGCCCTCCTTGAGTGGGTGAGATTGCCGCCCCCCTCAAGCTCTTGCTCTTGGTGCCTTAAATAACCGATTTCTTACAGAGGGTGAAGGACCTGAGAACTCAGCAATTCAGATTCGATGTACACACACACACACACACTCATCCCAAAGCACACACCCTCGGTATCTCAAGGTAGTTGTGCCCTGCTAACTGCACACGGGTTCTGACATGTGACTGGATAGGAGGTAAACTCTACCACATTAAGTCTTCGTGTTACTCTAAGATTCTGAGTAAACAAAAACAAAATAGTAACCATGACCATACAGGCAAGACCCAGAGCACTGCAGCAGCTCTAGAGGGAATCCTGGGTGGCTGGTGGTGAGTGTCTTTGGGCCTCAGAGCCATTCTCTCTTCCCCAGCTGTGCAGCGGGAACAGGTGCAGGCCTGGGCAGGCACAGCTGTGGTGGTGGCAGCACCGGGCACCCCAGTTCCTTCCACGCTCGGGCACCTTCCTCTAGGAGCACAGCTTTGGACTCAGCAGCACACGCTGCGTTTCCTCCCAGGCCCTGCGGCCTGAGGAAGAGGAGGGAGGGTGACACATAACACATTCACCCTCACACCTACCTCTCATTTCCCCGGCTGCTAGCCCTGCCCCAAGCGCCTTGCCTGCTGCTCAGTAAACCGAAGACAGAAAGGCAGCCATTGCCAGGGCCTGCCACTGTCCCGCGTGCGGCCCGAACCCCCACCCTGCCTGCTGGCACTTCCGGAATCGCTGCCTCCCTGAGCCAGAAGTGGCCAAACCTTCGCGTTGCTGCCCACGAGTCTGGGGCTGCAGAGGCGACCCGGGCGCTCGGTGAGGTGTACCGAGCTGGAAAGCTGTAGGAAGGCACAGTGTCAGGACGCCAGTGACGCAGCGTGGACAGCACAGCCCAGTCCCGCTGAAACGGAAGGCAAAGGCCCATCCCAGGGCACGTCCGTCCCTCTGTGTTCCCCAGGCTGGGCTCGGAAAGCCAGAGACAAGGAGACCCGGAGCGGAAGGTGCTCCTGCCTGCTCCTCCCACCCTCGGCGCCGTCTCTCCAGCCACATCCCTGGCTAACGGAGCTCTGTCTAGTCCCTTGCTCTGAGCTGTGACGGGAGCTCCTACTCCAGCCTAGGGCATCTGAGAGCCAGGTCGCTCTAGAGTGAAACTCTCCAGCTTCTTCCCGGAAACCAGAGTCCTCCCCTTGGCCCAGGGGTAGCCTGTGAGCAAAACTCCAGGCAGTGGGTGAATCAAGAGGAGCACTGCTCTGTAACATGGTACTGCACAGAGCTCAGCCTGAACACACGCTCCGTCTGGACTCAGCTCAAGGGCTGAGTCCAGACGGCCACTCCTGAAGGCCCATCTGTGTTGCTGTATGTATCAAATTTCCTTCCTTTTTAGGGCTGCATAATATTCTCTCGTATAGACAGACCACATCTTATTTAACCATTCATCCTGAGGCAAACATTCAAGTGGACTCTACCTTTTGGCTGTCGTGAACAATGCTACTGTGATTCAAGATCCTGACGTCCAATCTTCTGGGTGCATATTCAGGCACGAAACTGCCAGCTCACGTGGTAACTCTACGCTTGTCTGAGGAAACTGCCCGCTGTCTTCCAGAGTGGCTGCATCGTGTTACGGTCCCACAAAACACTGCACGAGTGTTCTGATTTCTCTGTATTAGTAACCAGGAATACTGTATAGTGTTTGAGTTCCTAAAGAAGCAGGGAAGGGCGTGTGTCTAGAGCCAAAGTACTCAGGTGACCAGATGTGGGGCGGTCATGGCTGTCCCTTCCTCAGTCCAGCAGGTGCAGATGTTTATCTTCTCGGGACATCCTGCCCCCAAGTTTCTGCATGTTTGACTCTGTCCTGACTGGGCAGCCTGTAGACTGTGCCCCCAGGTCTCCGCGGCCATGTGTTCCAGGACCTGTCACAGAGCTCGTCCTAGGCAGCTGACACCTAGGATTGGTGTGTTCATAGAGCTGTTGGTCCCTCCTGTGCTCTGCGGGTGCTGGCAGGGCTCCTGGATGTAACCACCCACCACCCAAACCAGCTCTTCCCACTCAGACCCTGGCTTTCCAGAGGAGGAAAACCTTTGTCCGCTCTGCAGGCAAGGAACCAGCACAGTTCTGCCTCTCCACAAGGCAGAAGTGGAGTGCAGGAGGCCAGTGGGGCTGGATTACGGCCAGGAAATTTCTCCTAAAAGGAAGGGAAAGGGGAGCCTGGAGGGAAGGAGAGAGGGAGGGAGGGAGGGAGGGAGG
>PVLA01007123.1:0-110724 GCA_004027455.1 Hydrochoerus hydrochaeris | reverse complement strand
ATACTGTCTACAATGTTTTATTTTTACTAATATTGTTATGTACTGCTATACTCAATTATACTGCTATATTCAATTATGCCTGATGATATAGACATTCTATTGAAGATAATAAGAAACAACACAGTAATCATTGTAGATCACCTTGTACTGTGGTTTTATACAACTTTTTGGTTTCATGTTTTTATAGGATTTTGTTTTGTTTTGTCTTGCTAAGTTTTGTTTTTTCCTCTAATACAGAAAGTATAGAAATACATGCAGAGATTCATGCATGTGTAGCTGTTTACACTCTCACTGTTTGACTATGTACTTTGTATGCTTTAATTTTGTAACTTGAGTAACTATTTCTAAGAGGACAATATGTAATTTATCAACTAGTGATTTCTTATTGTTTATCTTTTTTTTTGAATTCTGTATTATCTCTACCCTCTACATGCTTTTGTTTCTCTTTAAATTAAAAAAAATGAGTCTTCAAATCCTCAGACATGATATTTATTTAGGTATTATTTACTTTATCTCAGTAAGATTTTAAAGCTTTAAGTTTGTAGAAATACATGTAGAGACTCATGCATGCATAGCTGTTTACACTCTCACTGTTTGAATATCTACTTTGTATGCTTTAATTTTGTAAGTTGAACAACTATTTCTAAGAGGACAATATGTAATTTATCAACTAGTGATTTCTTACTGTTTATCTTTTTTAAAAAATTCTGTATTATCTCTACCCTTTACATGTTTTTTTCTCTTTAAATTAAAAAAAAAAAAGAATGACCAGGAGGCCTAGATGCCTTGAGAGACCCCAAGCTGCCTCTTTCTCCACGCTTTCTAACTAAAACACAATCACTGGGCCAGAGGAAAAGAGGAGAGATGGAGGGCCAGCTAGCAGTGAAATAAGTTGGAGGGATACAAGACAGGCAGGATACTACACTCACAGAGCTAGAGTCTTGAGGGAGGAATGGCTGAAAAATGGCATACTTCCAAAATTGCTATCAGCTTTTATGACATTCCAATCAAAACACCAATACCATACCTCATAGAATTATAGAAAATAATCATAAAATTCATTTGATAACAAAAGGGATCTTGAATAGCAAAGCAGTTCTTGGCAACAAAGGTAAGGCAGGGAGGTATCACAATCTCTGACTTGAAATCATATTACAAAGCTAGTGATAAAAACATCATGGTACTGGAAAAAAAAACAGACCTGGGGATCAATGGAACAGATTGGAAGATGTAGAAACAACTGCAAACACTCTCAGTCACCTTATCTTTGATAAAAGAGCCAAATGCCTTCACTGGATAGAAAGCCTCTTTTCTAAATGGTGCTGAGGGGCTTGGGATATAGCTCAGCAGCACAGCACCTACCTGGCAAGCACAAGGTCCTGAGTTTCATTCTGGGTTCCCAAAAAACCCAAACAAAAATAAATAAAAAAAAGAAGTAAATGGTACTGGGGAAACTGGCTTTCCACATCCCGAAGACTAAAACTAGACCCATATTTATTACCAGGTGCTAAACTACAATCAACGTGGATCAAAGACCTAAATATTAAAACAGAAATACTAAATCTAAATACTAAATATTAAAACAGAAATACTAAATCTAGAATAGGTAGAACTTTTAAAGATATTAATGTAGCCAAAAACTTTATGAACAAAACTTTGATTGCATAGAACTATCACAAAGAATCAACAACTGAAACCTCATCTTATTTTGCACAGCAAAAGAAACCACCAACAGAGGCAACTTGCAAAGTGGAAAAAGCTTTTTCCAACTGTTCCTCAGACAACAGACTAATACCTAGCATATAGAAAGAATTCAAAAAGATTAGACCCTCCAAACTTAAAGACTCCATCCAAAAATGGGCATATGAAATGAATAGATGAGTCTCAGAAGAAAAGTAGAAACAAAATAAACACAAGAAAACATGGTCAACATCACACTGGTCATTTAGGACATGCAAATTAAAATGATGCCAACATTCCATCTCACTCCAGAAAGAATGTCTATTATCAAGAAGTCAACCAATAATAAATGTTTGTGGGAGCTTTAGGGAAAGCACATCAAAGTCTGAACTGGTGAAATCACTGTGGATATCAGTGTGGAGATTCCTCAAAAAAACTAGTATTAGAGGTTCTATTTGACCTAGCTATTCCCCTTCTTGGTATCTTCCCAAAAGATTTAAAAGCATCATACCACAGTGGTATATGCACACCATCTTTATAGCAGCACAGCTTGTAATCACTAAATCTTGGAAACAGCCCAATGCCCATCACCTAATGAATGGATAAAGAAGATGTGTTTTTTCATACAATGGAGTACTGCTACTCAGCCACAAAGAAGGATAAAACTGAGACAGTTCTAGCTAAATGGATGCACATGAGATTATACTCAAGTGAAATAAATCAGACACACATGCTCAAATATCACATGGTTTCTCTGATGTGAAAAACCAAAAGTATAAACAAAGATTAAACTGTGTAATTGATATTGTGAAAGAGGAAGAAAATGTTCCATTGGGAAGGAGAACTAGGGAGGAGTGACGGGGAAAGGAAGAACACAAAAAGAAAAAAAATAGAAGGGAAAAATGGAAACAAAGCTTTTGTAAAAAAGGAAAGGAAGAGTGGCTGAAAGGAGGGGAGGGAAATGGAGAAAAAAGAATAATCAAGATACATCATGTACAGGTACAAATTCCATATGATGAATGTTATCATTAGGTATATCTAAAATGTACCAAAAAATTAATTTTAGGAATAACATACAATAGTTACAGTGGAAAAATTTAAAAATACATCAAACAGTCAAATGTACTCAGGTTGTTTATGAATCCTCTATTCTGTTTCATTGTGCCAGTGTCATGATGTTTTTACCATAGCAGCATTATAATATTACTTCAAATCTGGAATTTTGATGTCTTCTACTTTACTCTTATTACCCAGGATCACATTCTATTCTGGTTCTCTTCTGTTTCCATATGAATTTTAGGATTGTTTTCTCCAGTTCTGAAAAATTTCTTTTCACGATCACTAACCACAATTCTGTTTTCTAAATATGATATTTTGTACTCACATTGGTTCGTTCTTCTGTGTATACTTTCAGTGGAATTTTAATCTCCTTTATCTGACTGAATCTGTTTCATGGATTCCATTTCTTTCCTATGTTGGGCATTCATTGTTTCCATCATTTTCTTAAGCTCCTCTATTTTTCACCTTGTATATGTTCTAGGTTCTCTAATCATGCCCTTCTTTATGTTAACCATCTCTGAAGTTATCTGAGAAATTATTTCTGATTTGATTTTATCTACAGCCTTATTCATTTGCTTTGTTTCTTCTGCTGTTCCCACTTCAGAGTCTGGGTAGGTGACTGTTTTACCTCATTGGCCCCTGGGTTTGTCTTTGATGAGCTGAAAGTCTCAGGTTGCATCTTGCTTCCATGTCTTCTCATTTTCTGTTTTTTTTCTTTTGTTTAATTCCTGGGTTGATTCTTGTAAATTTTTTATGGTAGATATTTTTATTGCTAGGATTGATAACCTCAGCACATGCCAGGTGTAGCTCACTTTTAGGTTCTGAGTTTGTTGCAATGTCCTACCTCTAATTTACTGGGGATGAGAAATTGCTGCCTGTTTGGCCTAGCCCCTGGTTCTTTGGCACTGGCCTACTGTATTGTTTATGATTCTCAGGTAATCTCAGTTTTAGCATACAAGAACAAATGATTGACTAGAACAATTATGTCACTGTGGCTAAAGAAGTTTAATCACTAATAACAATAGCATCAAACACTGTAGAAAATGACAAACTGTGTCAAGTATTAATTTGCCACCTTTAACTGTATGAAAATGATTTGTAGTTATATAACAAGATCTAAAACAAAGTAGGGTATTGTGTGCAGTTAATATCCTCTCAACATGGCAATTTTACTCTCAGGGGAGAAAATGTAAAAGGGATTAGGCAAAAAAAAAAAAAAAAAAAAAAAAAAAAAAAAAAAAAAAAAAAAAAAAAAAAAAAAAAAAAAAAAAAAAAAAAAAAAAAAAAAAAAAAAAAGAGAGAAATGGAAGAAGAGAAAGGGATTAGAAGCTAGGATGGAGGACCAAGGGTGATTATGCAAGCTTTGGGAACTGAAGGAAGGAAAGAAAGAAGGAAGAAACAGAAACAAGAACAGAACAAAACAAAACAAGAATAAAAAACTAGAAAGAATATTCTCACTTGTATAACAGCAAGAGCAAATAATAAAAAAAGAAAGAATGGATAATAAAGAAAGGGGCCAGATGTCTGAGCATCTATTGGGAGAATGACTGTGTGCAATATAGCAAATATGGGGGATTTCCTTCTATCTTCTGTATTTTACTGCTTTCAAAATAAAATAAATAAAATCAATCAATAAATAAAATAAAAAATAATAATAAATAATAAAAAATTGTAAAAAAGTGAATAACAACAAAGAAACAGATCAGTAAGGTACTGAGCAACTTGAAACATGATATAACTAAACAGATAATGGACTTAAAAAGAAAAAGGAGGAAAAGCAAGTGCTCTAAAGGATATAACTGCATGTATATTTAAGTGTGTAGGAATGATAATTATGTTGCTGGGTTTTTGTTGGATCAGAGAACAGAGCTGTTTGCAGCCTCACTGTTTGAATGTCTACTTTGTATGCTTTAATTTTGTAATTTGAACAACTATATCCAAGAAGATAATATGTAATGTATCAACTAGTGATTTCTTACTGTTTATTTTTTTGGAAATTCTGTATTGTTTCTACCTTTTTTTCTGTTTTGCTTTTTCCCCCTCTTTTTAAATAAAAACCTTTTTTAAAAAGATCTTTTTACTTTATTAGTACATGTTTGCAGTATATAATGCTTACATTCCTTGTGTTGAGATATTTGTGTGCATAACACATCTTAATTCATTTATTCACCCTCTTTCTCTCTCTTCCCTCCATCCTTCTTTCCACCTGTTGATCCCCTTATCATTTAAGAAAGATCTACCTCCCTACTTCATCTATTTATTGTCTTAGTTTATTAGTACATGTGTGTAGTACGTAGCATTCACATTCCTTGTAAGAAGTTGTTACATGTATATAACCATCTTACCGCCTATTTTCAGTCTCTTTCTCTTCCTTTCTTCCCTGCTCTACTTATCCATTAAACCCTTTCTTTTTTATTTTTTGTACATGTTGTTGAACATAATGTTCATATTCTGTGTGTGCACTCAGTACATGTACATAACACATTCCACTTTCTTTCTTTTCATCCCTTTTCCCTTTATTCTTTGCCCTTCTATCTCTTTATACCCTTCACCTATAAAAATGATCTGTCTACTTCCTATTATCTATCTTTTATTTTCTGTTTTTTTACTCTGTACTTATAATAGAAACAATTTGTTTGTGTGTCTGATTTATGTTACTTAACATCTCTTTGAAGGCAAATATTGTTTGTGTGTCTGATTTATGTCACTTAACATCACTTTGAAGGCAAATATTGTTTGCACTGTTTTGCTTTGCTCTGATTGTTTTGCTGTATTCAATATTCTGCTTTGATTGGTTTTATACTGTTCTGTTTTTGGTTTGATTTTGCTATATCTGATTGAATGGACAACTACCGTGAAGATAACAAGATATACTGTGATACCTATTACTGTTACCCTGGTATCCTGCTCTGAAGTTCTGCACCAGTTTCACTGTACTGTCTTGATCGGCTTGTTCTGTCTTGTTTTGCGGTATTTTATTACCTTCAAAACAAAATAAAATAAAAATAAAAAACCATGAAAGATAGCTTCTTCAATAAATGGTTCAAGGAAAACTGGCTATCTATTTGCAGAAGATTTAGTATAAACTCATATCTTTCATCATGTACTAAAGTAAAATCAAGATAGATCAATAAACTAAGTGTTAAAACACTTAACCTGCTGGAAGATTAAAAAGGTAAAAGTCTTGAAGTCATACGCATAGGCAAGGACTTTCGGAGCAGAACTCCAGTTGCCCAGGAAATAGTACAGAGGGTTAACAAATGGCATTATATCAAACTGAAATTTTCTGTACAGCAAAGAATCAACAGAATGAAAAACAACATATGGAATGGGATAAAATTTTGCCAGTTTTTCCTCAGACAGAGCACTAATATCTAGAATATATAGAGAACATAAAATAATTAAACCTCCCCAAATAAAAGACCCACTCAAGTATGCAAATTACATGAATAGCTACTTCACAAAAAACATAGCATAAATAGCCAATAAATACAAGAAGAAATGCTGATATGGTTCTCGCCTTGAGTGGCCACGGCTTGGGAGGCCACAGCCACTTACCAGAGTGGCGTGCTGGCTGCCTGTTTTCCCAGCGCCCCAAGTTCCAACATCTTAAATTTTTAAGAACACAATACATTATTGTTGACTATAGTTATAGTCTTGAACAGCAGACCTCTGGAGCTTGTTCTTCTTACTTAACTGAGACTTCATGCCCACTGATTATCAATTTCCTTTTTCTCCCTGTACCCAGCCTGGGAAACCACCATCCTACTGTTTGGTAGTTGACCATGTTAAGTATCTCATGTAAATAGAATATGAATTTGTTTTTCTATGATTAGCTATTCCATTTACAATAGTGTTCTCCACATTCCCATTGTACAGATTTTTTCCTTTTTTTAAAAGGAGAAATAGTATTCCATCATATGCATATATCACATTTTAAAACTCCTGCATCTGTTTACTATACCTTTAGTTTTAATCTACTGGTGTCTTTATAGTTGATGTGTGTTTCTTGTTGACAACATACATTGGATCTTGTTTTACAATCCACTCTTACAATCTTTGTCTTTTAATTGGTATATTTAGACAATTCATGTTTAAAGTAATTGTTACTGTTGTTTTAATATCTACTACATTTACAGTTGTTTTCTATTCATTGTCACACGGCCCTTTTTCTTTATTTTTTCCATTTTTCTGCCATTTTTTTTTTTAGTTTAGTCTGTTTGTTATTGAAGTCAGGATCTCACTATGTAGCTCAGGACGGGTTTGAACTTACTAGGTAGCCCCAACTGGCCTTGCACTTATGGAGATGCTCCTGCCCCACCTCTTGAGTGCTGGTATGACAGGTGATGTTCCTGTAAAAAAAAAAAAAAAAAAATATATATATATATATATATACATATATATATGCATATATATTTTATATGTATTATTTCTGGTTTTATTTATTTAGAGAAAAAAGCAAAACAGAAAAAAGGATAGAAATAATATAGAATTTAAAAAAACAGTGAGAAGTCATTAGTTGATAAATTAAATATTGTTATCTTAGAAGTATTTGTTCAAGTTAATGCACAAAGAGTGGACAATCAAACAATGACAGTATAAACAGTTCTGTTTGAAGAACTAACAAACAGTAGCATGATTATCTATCTTGCATGCTTAAACATACATACAGTTATATCCTTTAGAAAGCACTTTCCCTTTTGTTATTACAGTATCTATTACACATTTTAGATCTTATTACTCTTTCAGTTTTTATTATTATTTTTTATACTAGAGAGACAATATGGTATTTATATATGTGAGCCTGATTTATTTCACCTATAAGGATAGTCTCAAGTTGCCTCCATTTATCTATAAAAACCTCAAAATCATCCTTTTTTTATAGATGAGTAATATTCATTATATAAAAATACCACATCTTTTTGTCCATTCTGCAGTTGATGGACATTTTGGTTGTTTTCAAGATTTAGCTATTACAAATTGTGCTGCTATAAACATGGGTGCACATATATAACTGAGACATGAGCTTTTCAATTTTTCTGGGAAAATATCCAGGAGAGGAATAGCTGGATTGAATGGAACTTCCAATCTTAGTTTGAGGAATCTCCATACTGATTTCCACAGTGGCTGCACCAGTCTACACTCCTACCAGCAGTGGAGAAGAGTTCATTTCCTCCCACAGTCTTGCCAACATTTGTTATCAGTTGATTTCTTGATGGCAGCCATTCTTTCTGGAGTGAGATGAAATCTCAATGCTGTTTTAATTTGCATTTCTTGAATGGCCAGTGTCTTAGTTACTTTTTACTCTTGTTGCTGAGACAAAATACCTGACACCCAAAGTTAGGGATGGAAAGGCTTATTTCTTACAGTTCTTGGAGGTTTCAGTCCAAACTCAGTGGTATATTACATTTATTGATTTGCATATGTTAAACCATCCCTGCATCCCTAGAATGAATCCCACTTGGTCATGGTGTATAACCTTCTTAATGATTTGCTGTATTCTATTTGCCAGTATTTTATTGAGAATCTTTGCATCAATGTTTGTTAGTGAGACTGGCCTATAGTTCTCCTTTTTGGTTGGGTATTTCTCTGGTTTTGGTATCAGAGTAATACTTGCCTCCAAGAATGAGTTAGGGAGAATTGCTTCCCTTTCAATTTCATTGAAGAGTTTGAGGAATATAGGTGTTAAATATTCTTTAAGTTTATTATAGAATTCAGCTGTGAATCCATCAGGACCTGGGCTTCTTTTGTTGTTGGTAAGTTTTTAATCATGTTTTCAATTTCAATAGCTGATATTGGGTTATTCAAAACTGTTACACCTTCTTGACTGAACTTTGGTAGTTCATACGTTTCTAGAAATCTGGCCATTTCCTCTGTTTTCCACCCTATATGAGAAAAGATTTTCAAAATAGGTATTCATGATCTTTTGAATTTCCATGGGATCTGTAATAATTTCTCTCCTTTCAGTTCTTATTTTGTGAATTTGAGTTTTTCTTTCTTTTTCTTGATAAGGTTGGCTAGAGATTTATGAATTTTGTTTATTCTCTCAAAAAAGCAACTCTTTGATTCATTAATTCTTTGTATTGTTTTTTAGTCTCAATTGCATTAATGTCACTCTAATTTTTATAATTTCCTCTCTTCTATGTGATTTGAGTTTTACTTGCTCTTCCTTTTCTAGAAACTTGAGATGTAGCATTAGGTTGTTTATTTGTGCTTGTTCTGTTTTCTTGATATGACAATTTATTGCTATTATATTTCCCTCTTAGGACTACTCTCATGGAATCCCACAGGTTTTGGTATGATGTATCTGCAATTTCATTGAATTGTAGGTATTGCTTAATGTCTTCTTTAATTTCACCTGTAACCTATTGATTGTTCAGGAGGTTGTTATTTAATTTCCATGTATTTATGCAGGTTTTGTAATTTCTTTTGCCATTAATTACCAGTTTCAGTGCACTATGGTCTGATAATATGCATGGGATAATTTCAATTCTTTTACATTTACTTAAGAATGTTTTATGGGCTAATATATGGTCTATTTTGGATAATGTCTGATGTGCAGTTGAGAAGAATGTGTATTCTGATGTGACTGGGTGGATGTTCTGTAAACATCTACTAAATTCATTTGCTCACAGGTCTGATTCAGTTCTGTTATTTCTTTGTTGACTTTTTGTCTAGCTGATCTATTTCTTTGTGACAATGGGATATTAAGGTCCCTTATTACAATTGTGTTGTTGCTTATTTGGTTTTTCATATTTATTATTAGCCTTATATAGTTGGGTGCTCTTGTATTTGGTGCATATATGTTTATGATTGTTAGCTCTTCTTCTTGAATTATTCCCTTGACAAGTATGTGGTGACCTTCTAATCTCTTCTGATCATTTTTTGGTTTGAAGTTTACATTGTCTGAAAATAGAATAGCTACCCCTACTTTTTTTTCTGAGTTCCTGTAGCATGGAATGTTGTTTTCCATTCTTTAACTTTTAATCTATGAGTTTCCTTTTGAGTCAGATGTGTCTCTTGTGTACAGCACATTGTGGGATCCTATTTACTGATCCATTCTGTCAATCTATTTCTTTTAATAGGTGAATTGAGGACATTCACCTTAATGGATATAACTGATATGTACTGGATCAACTTTGTCATGTTATTTTCCTGTTGTTGGCTTTCTGCTTTTCCACCTTGTTTAATTGCTTGCCCTGTCTGATGGGTTCTTTCTGTTGTTGTTCTGGAAATTTTACTCATTTTTATATCTAGCATGTCTTTCAGTACACTTTGAATTTGTAGACATGAATTTCTTCAGTTGTTCTTTGTCATGGAAGTATCTTATTTCTCCATTAAATTTGAAAGAAATCTGGGTTGAAAGTTGTTTTCTTTCAGGGCTTAAAATACTTCACTCTAAGCTCATCTTAACTTAAGGGTTTGTGCAGAAAAGTCTGCCATGATTCTAATGTGCTTTCCTTGATAGGTGAGTTGTGTCTTTAGTCTAACAGCATTTAGTCTTCTGCTTTTATGCTGTATGTCTGGGATCTTAATTATCGTATGTCTGGGTGTAGATTTATGTTGGTTTTGATTTGGCATTCTATATGCCTCACTTACCTGTATATTAGATTCTTTCCCCATGTTTCGGAAATTTTGTGCTATTACTTCTGTAAATAGTTTACTAATATCATTCATGTTGACTCCTGAAAATTCACTGATACCTATTAGTCTTATATTGCTTCTCTTGGCATCATCTTGAAGCTATTTGTCATGGTTTATGTCAGTGGTCCCCAGGCCTCATGCATTTGCATTGTGTATTTGTGATTGGTTCAATGCCTAGTGTTTGGATTGATGTTATCAGTGCTACACCCGCCTAGGGGTGGAGCCAGCATACAGTGTAATGGCTGGAAGAAGGTATGTCTCTCTCTTGCCAGTTTCTGCCTTGCTGTTTGCAGCCACCATGAACTGCGGCCCCACATGCCACCTTGCCTTGGAGCCAACTGAGTATGGAACAAAACCTCCAAAACTGTAAGAAATAAACCTTTCCTTTCCCAACTTTGGGCATCTGGCATTTTGTCTCAGCGATGAGTAAAAAGTAACTAAGACACTGTTGAATTATTTCATGCTGCCTTGTTATTTTTAAAAGTTTTATCCTTTCCTGATCACTAGCTGAGATCCTGTCCTCAAGGTCTGAAATTCTATCCTCAGCTTCATTTAAACAGTTTTGCCAGCTTTCAATAGAATTTTTTATTTGTTGGGTATCTCTTTGAATTTGTTTCATGCATTCTACTTGTTTTCCATATTGTTCATTCAAGGTTTCAATCAGTTTCCCAAGCTCCTGTACTTTTTTAGCTATTTCTTTTCTAGCTATGCTCCTTTATTAAGGTTGTCATTTCTGTCTTTATGTGAGAAACTATTTCTAATTTGATCTCCTTTATAGCTTCATAGATTTGTTTCTTTGTTTCACTTGCCATCTTTTCAGAGATTTTCAGGGATATGACTTTTAAACTCCTCTATTTCAGTGTCACCTGTACCTGATCCTGATTTACTAGATGTTTAAGATTGCATTTTGCCTTTTCATTTTGTCATTTTCATCTTTGGGGCTAATATTTGGTCTTTCAGTCCCATTAGTCTCAACTGTCAGTAGTGTGAATCTTAGGGTCCTATCGTGTGGTTGATGTTTGTCCAATTGCTGGGTACCACAATGAAGAGGAGGGTCAGTCACCTGAAAAATTCCTCATACAGGGCCTGTTGGGTGAGTCCTATATTCTTCCTAGGCTGACTAGCCTAGGAGTATTGATGCAAATCAACTCTTAGTTCCCACTGTTACTATGTCTTCATGTTGTTCCACGTCACCAGATTTCCCTGTCTATAGTGTTTGTCTTGGCTGGGATCCTACTATGTCATTGAGTGTCTCATAAGCCCTTTTAATTTTCTCCAGGTCGGGTGAGGCCTTATCAGAACTCTCCTCAACCCACCTGGTATTTTCTGTATGGAGGAAGGACTTGCCCACTCTCTTGTCAGGCTCGCCAAGGTTCTACAGCTGGAGGGACTTTGCTACTGCTCCTGTTTACCCACTGAAGACCTTTATTTTAGAGGCAAACTCACCACACTGACAGAAGCCTGCTGAGGTCCTCTGTTTGGATGAGGGGTTACTGAGTCTTGCAACAACCCAGCAAGGTTAATCCACTGCAGTCCAAGTTTCTGGGAGAAGGAGAGGCAGCTGAAGATCAATAGTAATACTAGGACCAGGAAGTGTGTGTGGGGTCCCCGACTGTGGGAGGGCAGGCGTGGAAGCGGCTGCCCTCTGAGGTGGAGGCTGGGGTCTGAGGGTGGGAGGGCAGCTATTTCTGTTTTCAATTGAGAATTTTATATAACTCCACTTTTCTCTCATCATATTAATTTCTCTCTTAGCATATTAGTTACATTTAAAAAAATTTTCAGTGGTCATCCATGGTACATCTACATGGTACATCTGCAATGAATACAGCTTGACCTCAGATAACATACTGCTTCACAGGAAATGCAAGCATATCATAAGAATAATTCCAATTTCTCCCTCTTGTTCCTTTTAACACTGCTATCATTAATTTTACGTACCCATAAGCTCCAGTCACAAAGTATGTTATTACTAATATATTGAACAAATTAAAGAAAAAGATTTTACTTACCTTCATGTATTTCTTCTCCAATACTCTTCCTTTACATGAAGCAAATTTCTGACCCATGTCGTTCTGCTTCTCTGAATGACTTTTTAAAATTTATTTTTCATTAAAAAAATTTTTTTTGAGACAGGATCTTACTATTCAGTTCAGGATACCCTGGAACTCACCTTGTATCAAAGGCTGCCTCAGCCTCTGGGATTCTGGGGTCATAGGTGTGTGCCACTATGCCCAAACCTGAGTGACATCTTTTAATGCTTCAGGTATGTGGTTCTACTGTAAAGCAGTTCTACTGGTGAGAAATTTCTTCAGTATTTATTTGTCTGAGAAAATCTTTATTTCTCCTTCACTTTTGAAAGATAATTTCACTGGATAGTGAAGTCTATGTTGTTTTTATTCCACACTTTAGAAATTTCATTCCATTTTGTTGTTTCCATTAAACTTTTTTGAAGAGAAGTCCAATAAAATTCTTATCTTAGTTTATCTGTACATACAGCGTTTTTTTTCCTTGAGCTTCTTTCAAAATTTTCTTTATGTCTTTTTTTGCAATTTGAATGTGATATGTGATTGAGAACTTTTGGGACTCAATCTAAAGGCTCAGAAATAATGAGGAGAAAGACAAAGAATGGAAAGACCTTTAATGCAGGCATGGGAAAAATTCATGTGTTGAGAATGTGGGAGCTCTCTTGCTGGAAAATGATTGAGGAGGTCACTTATAAAGATTACCTTTTCGGGGAAGGGTCTGGTTAGTTGACAGTGATGGATTATTGCTACGTTTGTGTGCTCAGGTTGGGGACTGGGGAATCCTTGGCGTGTGCAGAAGGGAGAGATAGGGAGTCTGGCTTGGATCAGGAAGAAGTCTGATAAGGTATTCTTTGTGGCTTCTTTGCCATGTTGGACCACAATCATGAGGATGTGGCAGATTTATGTGGCTAAAAATCTATCAGTGTGTATTTACATGTAGATATTATACATACTTGATGCATATAGGTGTAGATTTTTTGGCATATTTACCTTGCTTGGTGTTTTGGTATTTATCTTTCATTTTGGAAAATTCTTTGCCATTATTACTTCAAATATTTCTTCTGCTCTTTTCTCTCTTTTTGTTTTGGTATTTCTATTACATATATGCTGAACTGTTTGTTGTTCTTTGACAGTTCTTGCTGTGCTCCATCTTTTTCATTGTTTTTTTTTTTTTTTTCTTCTCTTTGTATTTCAGTTTGGGGATTACAATTTTGGGGAAATACTCAGTCCTTCTGCCATCAGCCTCTCAAGTGCTCAATGATTTTTTTTTTTTTACTGTTTTGTTTAGTTTACTGATGAGCCCATCAAAGAACTTTCTTCATTTTTGTTAGTTTTCAAAGTTTTCCTTATTATTCCTTTATTTTTTTTCTTCCATCTCTTTATAATCTGTTCTTACCATTCTTTTAACATATTAACCAGTTTTTCAAATTCATTGTCTCTGAAAATCTCTGTTATTACCTGAGTTGGTTGTTATGTTTGTTGTGTCTTTTTAGGATGTTCCTTTGCGTGTGTGTGTGTGTGTGTGTGTGCATGTGCATATGTGTGTGTGCATGTGTGTGTGTGTCTTTGTGTCTTTTAACGTTTGTTGAGAGTCTGTATGATGTATCAAGTAAAAGTTACTGAGACAGATGGGACTTTAGTGTGATGTTTGTGTTTATGTGTCTGGGAGTTAGGCTGTGTTTACTGATTGCTTTGACTGTGGTGTCAAAGCTAAAATTTTCTCTCACATTTTTGTTTTTGTCTCCCTTGGTGCCTTGGTTTTCTTGGAAGTCTCTTAAATAGGATCTCAGGCTTGTAGGTTGCTTTAATGCCCTATTATTGTACAGGAGCCCTCTTGATGTGGCAGTAGGGTATGATACAGAGGGGAAGCATCTGGTGGTTTTCAGATACCTTGGGGTTAGGTAGTTCTCTTCCTCCAGATCATTTAGGCTTTGGTAAAATGTCAGTAAGGTAGACTCTGATAACAATAGTTTCTCTTGAGGATAGATGTCTTTTGAAGTGAACAGAAAGTTCTTGAGATCTTTCAAAATAGTTATTTTTCCCATGGTAGTGCATTCTGATTTTATTTTTTATTCCCCTTAATATAGTGAAAGAATCCATATTACATCTATTATTTCCATTTTATCTTGAAAAATAAGCTTTTTAAATTCTATTTTCCTCAGGGATGTCTTCTATGGGATTAGAAATTACAGTTTTGATATTCTGTGGTTGACTGAGAAATCATAACAGTCACTGATGAAGAGACATATCTATTGCCCACCTACAGGGGAGCATTCAGCATGGCATTTTCAGATACAGCATCTTCTATTTTCAATTGTCCCATTGACAGAGTTGTCCCGTTGCTACTGTGAATGAACCAGCTCTTGCTCTTGTCTTTACTGAGAGGAAGATAGAATATATACTCCTACGTCTACACTCTAACCCCTTTTCCCCCAGACTAAGACTTGCAGGCAAATGTGAGTCAACTGACACAGCAGGGTGCCATTTCATAGTCAGGACAGAAAGAGACTCATTGGCATGTGTTTGGTCATTCCATTGTCTTGAAGTGGCTCTGTGGAAAGGGTTTAGCTGAGTCAATGTATGGTGACTCATGGGTTGTTGGAAGTGAACTTCAACCTCTCCTAGGCATTGATATTTCACAGGGATACATTGTTAGTTTCCATCTATTAAGATAGATAAAGAATAATCATTCCTGACTTCAAGCTTCTCTTCTCTTTGATTTTACTCCAATAAAGGAAGAATTGCTCATCTTTGATTTCCATACCATTTACTCAAGTTTATAGGTGTTTCCTGAACTTAGAATCCCTTGCCCCCAGCCTTTCTTCCCTGGCTGATACCCTTCCTTTATAGCTCAGCAGAGACAGTACCTACTCTCTGAAACATCCCCAGTTCCAAGATAAATGAAAAGTCTGCTCATAGCAGTCGCAGCCATAGCTGCAGCCACAGCCGCAGCTATCACACCACTTAGGGGCTGCCATGGTGTGGATATTGCTTAAATGTGTTTCCCAAGGGTTCATATGTCAGAAATTTGGTCCCCAATGTGATGATGTTAGAAGGTGGTGGAATGTTTTAAAGGCAGAGCTCAGTGGGAAGTCGTTAGGTCACTGTGGCTGTGCCCTTTGAGGTGTGATACTGTTCCTTGGACTGAGTTTGCTGTTTTCATGAGAGCAAGTTGTTATAGAAGAGCAAGACTATACCCTTACTCTGTGGCTTTCTGTCTTTCCCTCACACGGTCCTGTTTTGATGCCATCCACTAATGTGATAGATAACCTACCGGGCCCTCACCAGACTGAATCCGTATGGTAGGGCTTCCCAATCTTGGAGTTCTGTCCTTCAAAACTGTGAGTTAACCACCATTTTAAAAAAAATCAATTACCCCTTTTTTGCTTTTTTTACTCTTTTTGTTCTTGTTGCTGTGGCTGCCATAAATGGTTGCTCATTAGCCATACCACCCTGCCTTGGAGCCAGCTGAGTACGGACGGAAACCTTCAGAAATTGTAAGATAAATAAACCTTTCCTTCCTTCATTTTGGGCATCAAGTATTTTATCTCAGTAGTGAGAGAAAAGTAACCAAGACAGAATTTGGTACCAGAGAAATCAGGTTGTTTCTGGACTATACCTGACCATGTGATTCAAAAACCTTTGGGAATGGCTTGTGGGAAGAGTTTGGAAAAGTTCAGAGATGTAGCCTGAAAGAGTAGCCCTGGAATGCCTTAGGCTGTTCTGTATGGGAGATTCTGGTCAGAACTCAGGAGACCAGAGGGTTAATAGAAATACTGTTGGTAAAGACCAGGCTCAGAAGTTTTCTGCTGGAAAGAAGGATTGCATTGGTGGTTGGACTCTAGATGATGTGTGTTACGGCTTTGCAGAAAGTTTTTCTACATTTTGCTACTGGCCAGAGATTTTTGCCTGACACTGAGATTAAGGGCAATGGACTAATTCACCTGGCAGAAGAAATTTCAAGGTAGTGGAATGTTGAGATGGTGGCATGGCTATTATTGGGACTTTTAGCCAGATTTATGTTGCAAATTAAGAGCAAAGAGTCCATCAGGGTGATTTGAAACACTGTGAGTTTGGCCAGGGAAAAAAGTCCATAGCTTTACAGTAGTAAAGCTATGGACTGCAAAGATAGAGCTGAGATCTCTATTGTTGAGAGGGAAGAAGAGGATATATAAGATGGCCTTAGGGCATCACAGGCAGCAGTGAGTCCCCCTGCCTTGCAGCTTCAAAACAGCAAAAGTGAAAGACTTTGCTTTGAGGAGAAAGCTGCAGAGCACCAGGTTCCAGAATGGCAGTGGCACAGAGAATTTGTTCCTGGGAATCAAGTTCAGAGTGCCTAGTGAGCCAGGCATTTGACCCCTACAGCCAAGGTTACTGTTCCAACTGGCAGCAGACTTCAGCATTATCTATGTGGTGCTGGTTTTAGGCACATATAGAATGAAGAGTTTTGAGGTTAAAAGGCTTCCACCCTTATTTCAGAAGGCCTGGAAGGCCAGGTAATGTGAAGCTCTGAGTATAAAGCCCAAGGTGCAATGGAGAACCCAGAAGTTTTAAAAAGCCAGGAGTCTGGGTCACCTAAGGATACCTGCAAGGAGGGAGTAAAATCAGCCCAAGAGAGAAACTATGGGAGCTGAAACCACCAGAAGTGCCATGGGGGTGGAGTCACTCAGGTCCTTTGGAGCTCACAACCAGATTGCTTTAGATGCTCATCATGGAACCCCAGGACTTAATGTTTGCCCTGCTGGAGTTTGGACTTTCTTTGATCCCATTCCTTTGCATCTCCCTGTTTGTGTCCTTTGGAATGATAATATTTATCTCATGCCATTGAATATTGGAAGTGTTTAACTTTTCACTTGTACAGGGGCTCACAGCTCTGAGTTTCCCTTAGATCTTAGACGAGACTTGGGACTTGGACTTCTCAACAATGCCGAAACTATTAGGACTTTGGCAACTCTTAGAGATGGGCTAAATGTCTTTTGCATAAAGGATGTGCTTGAGTATTTAGGGGGCCCAGAATGAAATGTTATGGCTTGTGTTTAGATGGCTCCCCAAAGCCTTATGTTGTCATGAAGGTGGCTGAATCTAGCCTTTGTGACTGGTTATTGTCTAGCACTGGAATTGGTGATGTGAGTGCAGTACCTGCCCAGGGGCAGGTAGGTGGCATACAGTGTAAGGGAGGGAAGGAGGTGTGCTTTCCCCTTTTTTCTCCTTTTTCCCTTTTCTGTCTTGTTCCTTGTAGCTGCCATGAATGGTTGCCCCTTAGCCGCACCACCCTGCCTTGGAGCCAGCTGAGTATGTAATGAAACCTCAAAGAACTGTAAGCTTCCTTCAAAAACAAACAAACAAACAAACAAACAAAAAATTATCTAGCCTCAGGTATTTTGTTATGATATTAGAAAATGAACTAATTCATTGGGTGACTATTTCCTTAAGTTGAGCATTTTAAGGAATGAATTTGGAATTTTCTATGAATGTATTCCCAGAGCATAGCACAATGCTTGTTAGAGAATATAAACAGAGTTAAATGTAAAACTGGTTTAAACCAGATGTGGTGGCACACATCTGTATTTCTAGCTACTTAGAAGGTTGAGGTAGATTTTGAATTTGAGCCTAAGCTGGGTAGCTTAGTAAGACCTTGCCTCAATGAAAAGGACTGGTGTACAGTTCAGGGGTAGAGCACTTACCTATCATGCCTAGGGCCTGTGTTCAACTCTAGTATTGCAAAAAACAACAACAACAACAAAAAAACAAAAAAATCTGATTTAGTCTCATTATGGATGATTATTAGGATCATTTTTAAGCATTTCTACCTTTTCAAAATTCTCACTGACCTTACATAGCACTCATGGTTTGGAACTTACTGGTTCTGTAGTGCTTAGCATTTCTTGTTTGACTCTTCAGGTGGGATGTGAACCAATCCAGGACAGAATATTTTTTTTTAAATAGTTCTTTCATATCCTTTAATGCTTTCCTTAGTGCATTTAAACCTCACAATGAATCTCTGTCTTTTCCTGAAAGACTGAGAATGCTAATGTGAGACTGTGCTGTTCATCTTACTTCCATTCTTTGGTGCAGTGCTTGGCACATAATAAGTGTTCAATATCTATTTGATGAATAAGTAGTTGATTCTAGAGACCTGGTAAACTCAGGTCAAGGTCAATTTTTTCAGTGGAGTCCTCCCCAATGTTCTCTTCTTCCATACTTATGACACATTTGTTAATAGGTAGCAACTTGAAAAGTCACACCTGGCTTTTCTGGAAGGCAGCTCACGTATCTTCTCCTGAAGCCATAACAGAACTACAACTACATGGAAACTAAACCTCACACATCAAAGCACCAGTTAGTTGCACTATTTTGTTAACTATTGCAAACAAGCCCTCACTTCAGCTAAACCAATCTTGTGATGAACAGTGGAAATAAGGAGTTGTGTGCAAATGGGTTTGATTTGTTCTTGGGTTTGTTATCTGATTTTTCTCAGATTTCTTCCTGGCTTTGATTTCTGGAAGCCGTGCCCTGAGAGGATTATGTATAGGCAGAAGAGAAAAGCTATTGTCTTTTGAGAGAAAGGTAATTACTCAGGATTGGAAGGGAACAGGGAACTGTGGATTCAAGGAACAGGGGAACTCTGTTCTCTTTCTGGCAACATCCATGAATGGGATGGCCACTGAGGGAAATGACCTCGTAGTGTACATAGAGACTGCTCTATGACAGCTGGAGCCACTACACCGTTAAAGATTCCAGTGTCCAAGCTTGGCATGGGAGTCACATGCTGCCAAACTCCAATAGGTCATGAGGATATGAACAAGAAGGTAGCATTTTGTTCCTTTTTACATCTAGAGAGAAGTTGAAATAAATGCCCCTAAGTTGAGCTTTTCATTACGTCACTGAGATGACTTAGAGTTTACTTTGATTAAAAAAATAAAAATGTGCACCTAGACTGTGAGCCTAAGCTTTTTACCAAGTCCGTGTGTTACATATGTACAAAGCTGCATTTGTTCCTGTGACAAAATACCTGACATATATATCTCAAAGGAAGAGAAATTTGTGTTAACTGATGGTTTCAGTCCATGACTGGCTGTTCCCATTATTGTGAGCTTGAGGTGAGGCAGAAGATAATGGTAGAAAGATGTGTAAAGCAAAGGTGCTCACAGGGAATAGACACAATCACTGGAGTGCCACCCCCTCACCCCCTACTTCACTTGGCCTGTCCTCTGGTCTCCTTCATCTCCCAGTGATGCCACATAATCATGATCCCATCCATGAACTTAGAGCCGCCATGATCCAGTCTCTTCCCAAAAGTTCATCAGCAACCAGCCCTTCAACAGGATGAGCCATTTCAGGGACACTTTGAATTCCAACCATAACCATATGTCAGTCAGGCATCTGGCACAGCCCTGGGATGCATAAGGGACTTGATTAAGAAGATAATGAGATATACTATAGTACCTATTACTGTTATCCCGGTATCCTGCTGTGAAGTTCTGTACCAGTTTCACTGGATTGTCTTGACTGGCTTTGTTCTGTCTTGTTCTGTTGTGTTTTACTACCTCCAAAAAAAAAAAAAAAAGATTCTTTTCCTTCACCTTTACTTGTAGGCAAGGGTCAATGCATACATTTTGATCCTTGAGATACATCCTTAAAAAATGTTGAGTGTGGCTAAAATTTTTGTTTTAAAAGTAGGGAAACAATTTCTTAAAGTGAAGAATCCTTGTTTTGGGCAGAATTGTGTTAATCTGGATTTTGAGATAGTTTATGTATGCAGTAACAAGTAAATTAAAGAAGGTTCTGTTTTTATTTTCTTTGGAAAGCCCTGATGGATGTAACTACAGGTGAGCACTGATCCAGTACAGCAGCAAGTCTGCCTTAAGCCAAAGTGTAGCTCAAGGTTGGTCCTGGAACTGCCTTGGGTGTGTACTAGAGCTAGACAGAGGAAGTGGAGTTCTAGCTTATCTTTGTCCTTCTGTCTTGGTAAGACCAAATTTCAAATCATTCCCTTTGCTATGATTACACTTCAGGAAGTAAGAAAAGATTCCATTATTCTCATGCAGGGAACTGGGCTTGGGGTTACTTGCATTGTTTCCTGCTCTGATACACTTGACAAATCAAACTCACAGGTTCCTCATGACAGTTCAGGGACTCGATTATCACTTTGCTTCTCTCTACTGTGTAAGGAGATAGGGACAGGGAAGTGTTAATGTTTTAAAAGTTTTATTAACTTGATTAACTTGTACTAACTACATATTAATGGGGTTCAGGGTGGATTTTGACAAGTGCATTTTATTGTTTATACAAAGCTAATGAATGTGATTTTTCCACATCTTTCTTTTTATATAGAAAACCAAAGCCTATCCTTAAAAAAAGGAAAGAAATTTTGGTTTTTACTGTTATTTTTCTTGGCTTCTGAACTGTGAAAGTCAAAATTGAAATTCAGAAAGGGGGAGAGGATGAAATTGCAAAGGGTGAAAGAAAAAAGATAGCTTAACCCAAATAGCAGGTTATAGGAAAACTCGGTACATTGGCCTTGGGGTGACGAATTAGGGGTTTGTTTTACTCTGGCCCTTGTTGTCCCCTGTCATATCCTAGAGGGGTAATGATGACCATGAAGAGGCTTGGAGCTTTGTGGGTGGCTGGGAAGCTCGGCTGAACCTCTCCATAAAGAACAGAGATGTGGAGTTGAAGGAGCCTTTTCTGTGCCAGGATGAACTCTGCAAAATAAAATACAAACACCTTCCAAGATTTTTTTTTTTTTTTTTGGTGGGAGGTGTCTCTACCTACGTGTCCTCATCTCTCAGCACTGTCCCTCTATCTCAGCATCTCTCTTACCCAAAGTTTTGCTCTGGTGAGATCTGTGAGTGGCATGTCCGCAATGGGACCGTGGGAGCCATCTACCTTGGGTTCAAATAGCCTTGGCACATGGTCTACAATGGTTTATAAAATTAATAATAAAACAGGGTTAACATTCAGTGCCTCCTTTTTGTTATCACCATGAACTGACAGTTTTATATAATGTCAGCAGCTGAATACACCTTCTGGGAAAAAAATCTTTTGATGTAAGTATCAACACTGCTGTGGTTTTGGCTGAGTTTTCGTAACACATGTAAATGTCACATATCAGATTTTTATTGTCTGTTTGTTAATACACTGATTTACACTGGAAGTTCAGCCAGAGAACTCACAATGGTATAGAAGGCCCGCACTAGGTACATGCTTTTGTGTCAGGAAAATATCACATGATTTTTCTTACATGAAAAACAGAGTAAAAATAAAGAGCAGAATAATAGATAAGAAGTGGGAAAAAAGATCGTTCTCAGAGGATCTCTACTCCTACGTGAATCATGAGCAGGGGCCATGGTTCATTCACACCGATGTCCCAGTTCCTAGCCTAATCCTGAGGGCTGCTAAATAATCCTGTTTGTATTGAAGGAAGAATGGCAAGGCTCTTAGTAGCTATTAAATGGGGCTTGGCTTGGATGTTATCTTTGTTTTCTATCCCCTCAGCTCAGCAGTTTGGCATGCCTACCCCAGTGTCTTCTCCCCCTCCTCTGCTGCTGCATAGACCCAGTGGCCCCCCACAAGACTTTGTGCTATGGTGGTGGGCAGAGGACCAAGCAGGGAACAGGTATGGGAGAGGGGTGCAGAGGATGGGGATCTGCGATCTAGACTTCTGAAAATTAGAATGTACCTGGAAACTCTGTGTTAACAGTCACCGTTCAGGAGTGATGTCATCTGTGAGTAGAATCTTCTTATTTCCCAAAACTTTGAGTACATTGTGAATTATCTGAAGTCAAGAAGGCCAAGATGATCTGTCCTAGAGATTCTATCTCATTAATCCTGGATTAGTTAAATGCTGCCTCGGGTCCAGCATTATTCTAGAGTCTATGAAAAATATGAAGAAGGAAGTCTATGCTTATGTGGAAAATTAGAAAATCTGAGTAAGTGAAAATAAAAAATGTTAAATGCTTATAATTCTCAGATGATTGTCCTTAGGACCTTGACATATATCTTTTCTTTCTGTGCATTTACATGAGTTCTATGCAAAGGAAACCATAATGTGCATCTTTTCTCTTAGGTTTTGTTTTAAAATAAAATTTATCTTTACCTTTCTTTCATGGTTTTATAAACTCTTATACTATCATATTTAATAGCTAACTGACACTACCAGTATGATTGTACAACTTATTTAACCCACATTCTGTTATTTTTACAATTCTATCATTGAATATTTAAGTTGGCTTTAAATTTATTTTTATTGGTAGGAGCAATACCTATGCTGTTTATAATCATGAGTCACTGAGCAAATGCTTAACCACATCCTTACAACAAAAGTCTGAAGGTGGAACTGCTGGGTCAAAGGGTGGGAACCGATGGGCTCCTAATAGAGTACTAGAGAGTCTGATGAGCAATATTCACATGAGTTTGTTACTATTATATAATAAAAAGTCTGATCAAGTGTGAGCGATACCTGGGATAGAGTCTTGTCCCATGAAGTCCCAAAGGACCAGATCTTCCTTCTTTCTTCTCTGCCATTGTTAGTGCATCCCCTGTCATAGGTAATGACAGATGCCATGGCTTGAAACATCATGGACTTACATAGCAGAGCCCAAGCAGGAAGTAAGTTGCAGAGACAAAGGACTTTCCCTTCTTCCTTTGCCCTGTTACTAGGAATGAAAAGCCAACAGATATTTACTTTTATGGTATTTCCCAGACCTGGCTCACCTGTCTCTAGACCAGAGCAGAAGGGATGAAATTTCCCTGAGTGAGTTCCTTCAGCTATGACTCATTTCTGGGTGTGTGGCTTAAATTGAAAATTATGTTCCTGAAACAAAGCACAGAGGGGTCTACCATCAGTGAGAGCTAATAGGGGTGTGCAGGAAACCCAGATATTCTCCAAATTGAAGCTTCATCAAAGCCCAGAGAAAGCCTTTATTTGCTATGTGTATTTTCAGGGTCTTACATAGTAGACACTTTATAAAATAGTAGTTGAATGAGGTCATTTTCCAGGAACATTATTTTTTTTTTTTGGTCTTTTTGAGACAGGGTTTCACTATGAAGTTCAGGATGGACTTAAATCACTTTGTACCCCAAACTGGCCTTGAACTCACAGTGATCCTCCTGCCTCAGCCTCCTGAGTGCTAGGATTACAGGCATGCACCACCATGCCTGGCTTCCTTGCGCCATTCTTATGAATATGTTTTAAAAGTGTTCCTGGGAGGCATGGTGATGCACATTTGTAATCCCAGCACTCAGGAGGCTGAGGCAGGAGATTGCCATGAGTTTGAAACCAGCCTGAACTACATAGTGAGACCCTGTTTCAAAACAAAAACAAAACAAAACAAAATGAATGGAATAAGGGATCACTTCAGGGTTTCTGGGAAGTTCCAAAGCTCCTTGAGACAATATAGACATTTCACTTTAGCAATTAAGTTCCATCCCTGCAAATAGGTCATTAAATGAATTGGATGTTAAATGAGGAATTGCATATAGCATGTGCATTACAATACTCAAAACAAAGAAATGAAGGAAATGGTCAAAAAGAAACTCCAACTTTATCACTTTATTTTTATTTGCATAACTATGCAGTACTATAATATATAACAGAACATAAAACTATGTAGAGCACTGTACTGTACAGTACATTCAGCAAAAGTTGTAGTACCTTACTGTAGAAGAAGCCACCCTAAGGCCACAAGGCCACTCTGTTCCTGTGTCCTAAGATTGGATGTAGGTTGTGAGTCCAAGTAGTGTGCATTAGTTCTAAGTCTGAGTGGTCATTAAATGGGTGTTGGAAGAAGAATGTCTGCACTGAGCTTCTTCTATAGCCCTTGAACTGAATTCTCATACCATGTCTGATCTCCAATCCCCAACTGTACACTGTGGAAGATTGCAAACACACTAAAATGTTGAAAGACAATAGTATCGTTTCTTTTATACTTACAGACTGCAGGATTAGACAACCATCCCTGACAGATACTAATGGACAACTGGGTATTATGCCCAGAAATGGGCACTCATCTTCCCTCTCTGCTAAACCATGAATACTGGGGCTGGGCTATTTTACAGTAATGTTGGAATTGAGTTCAGCTGGGCTTGCGGCTTGTTATTGCTGTGATGGCCTTCAGTGCATCAGTAAATTTGAGCTTCTCCAGAATTTTCTTGTATTTAAGGTGCTGTAGGAGAGAGGGAGAATTTCCCTTTATTGTCCCCATTCTACTCCCGGATTTCAGCTTCCATAAGTACCTTTATCAGTGTTTGCCATCCTTTTCTACGAAGCTTAAGATTTTTGTTCTGTAGGAATGAGGGATCCAAGTGAGGCTTTGAGCCTTTCTGACAGAGACAGGTAACTTTTTCCTCCAAGACTATGACACGAAGGGGACATTTTTTCTGATCTTCTTCCCTGTTTCCAATCTTTCTTGTGAATATCTAGGAGAGATCCACAGGGAGCACTGTAAGAAGGTACCAGTTCTGTTGGAAGTATGCAATTTGTAGCTGTCAGTGTTCCAGTAACTCTAAATATAAAAAAATTTTTCCTACTTGCTTATGCAGTACATCTTCCCTCAGGGTTCTGCCACTGACAAGGTCACATCATTCTCCAAGGAGCCTCAGTCATGATTGAGCAAGGGCTGGCTGTCCATCATCAGTGACTTAAAAAGTATGGGTACAAGAGCCTTCTTGTTTTTCCCAAGAAGGGTCATACGGAGTTCAAAGCAAGTTATGATTTTAAAACTCATCCAAGGCTTTTCTTCTTGTAGGATGGTCGTAACACCAGGGCTGCACTCCTAGCTACAGGCACCCTTTACTGGAGCTACAGGCACCCTTTACTGGAGCTCCCTGTTAGGCATGCAGGTACTTTGTGAGACTGCGCCCCTCAACCAATTTCCTTTCCAACATATTAGTCTCCAGTGCACTTTGTACTCTGAACACTGTCTTAGTCTTCTTCCTGAAGAACTCAGCTGACATCAGACCTTTCAGAGAATCTAATTAAAATTATGGCTCATTTGTCCGGAAAAATCCAACTATGACTAGAAGTCCAAAGTTTTGATAAAAGTCTGGCTATTTATGGTTTCCTTGAAGTCCATAGTCCCTACATGAAGAACCCTGGGATTTGACTCCACTAGCACTTTACACTTCTCAGGAAGCTCTGGATGCTTCAAGAATATTTAGCTCTAACAAAGAGCAATGTTTGCAATATGAGCAGAAGAGCTTTGAGAGGCAGAGAGTGATACACTTATCTGGAGGTGGTGGGGCGGGCATTCAGTCCCATGACTCTCATTTACTGTGTGTTAGCAGTGAGCTTTCATAAGAAGAAAGTAACAAAGGTGCTGAGGATTTAGCTAAAAGGCTCTAGTGCTTAAATGGTAAATACAAGGTTGTGAGTTCGATCCCTGGTACAAAAAAAAAAAAGAAAAAAAAAGGACTTATGGGACCTTCATGTGGAAGTTTGTTAAAATTATAATACCCTGAAAAGAAAGTAACAAGTTCTTCCAAGACATTTTGCTATCCAGAGAAATTCTGTAGTAGAATATACATTAGAATCCAGAGAAGCTGCCATCTTAGGCTAAGTGAAGAAAAAGTGTGTAGGCAATTTTCAGGTTTCTTTCTAGATTGTCCAACCCAGTCAGGCAAGAAATAGAGCACTAAGTCCAGAAAATCATAATGTCCTTTAATAAAGAGGGTGCATTTGTTGAGAATTGATTCTGGGTTTGAGCTCTCAGACAGACCAGGGCAGCGGAAGGCAGCTGGAGTGGAGTGTTGTAGCAAGGGAAGGAGAATTTCAAAATCCTAATATGATAGGTAGGCAAGTTTGGCAGAAGATAGCAGACAGCTAGACAGACACTGGGCCTAAGATAGAGTCAGGATGGCCGGGCCTTGGTCAGATAAGCAGAAGCCTGAGGTCAAGAGCTAATAAGAGTCAGACGGACAATTAAGTTCAGGAATGTAACAAGCAAGGTGATTGGTGATCACCATGATAACTTCAGGCCCTATCGGGAAAACATTGTTTTCCTTTTGACTTTGTACTTTTAATAAACAATGCACATGGGATAGATGCCAAGAGCCACCTGCAGACACACATTTGTAACGTGCTCTGATTCTTCATAGGCCCATTTCTAGTTTAAGTAAGCTTGTTTTAGTCCTACAAATTAACCTTAGTTTACCTCAGAGGGGGTCTGAGCCTTGGTCACTTTTTGGTATAAAATCTTTTAGACAAAGAGTATCTATGGCAACCCACTTTTGGGTCCCCTCCTGACTGTGGTAAGCTATTTATCTCTTCTTGATAAACATTCCTCCTGTCTACCTCCTTTGTCCTCAATTTCATTCTTTGACTTCACAAGACACACTGTTACCCAAAGGTCTGGGATTCTGTAGCGCAGATAAAGCAAATACCTCATTCTTCGGTTCTATTTCACCTTCATTCCATAATTAATGATGGTTGTAGATACAAGATAAAATGTAATTCTGAGTGATTGTATAGGATGTGTTACACTTTGGAGGACAGAGGCTAAGGTTGACAATGGCTGAAAAAGTCACAAAGAAGTTGTGACTTTGGATCTGCAGAAAGATAAGTGAGGAGGACATTATAGAGCCTGGATATTCTAAAGGGACAGTGATTTTAGACAGAATCTGTATGAAAGGCTGTGATAGATACAGAAGTTTTGGGGAGCATTTCCGTGACTCTCAGAATAAATAGGGCTTTAAAAACAAATAAGTGTTAGTAAAGTAGCATATGCTCATAAGAACAATTTAGATGATACATTTGGGTAATATAATTTTAGTCCCTTTTCACTGCACTATGTCCTCTTCACCATAAATTGAGCTCCCAGAGAATAACTTCCATTAATATTTGTGACCTTCTGGGGTCTCAGTGTGCTGCCACTTTCTTGGAGGAGGAGTACAGGGAACCTTCTATGGGGAGGATCATGGAAGGAGTCTGGAGCACTTCCCATCCACACGCTCACTGAGCAACATGCTCCTTCCAAGCCTGAGCCTGGAGCAGGTGCATTTTGCAGTACTCTAACCCATTCCTGTTTATGAGGAAAATCATCATCAGAGAAGAAACTTTGGAGGAGACATCGCTGGCTTTGTTTGTTGGTTAGTGTGCCGTGGTGGCCTTGAGTTTTTACAATAACCAAATTAGCTAACATTTTAAACTCTTGGAAGCTTGGACATAGTCGGAAAGCCTAGAGGAGTTGAGCAGTTGAATTCTTTTCTGGGCAGAGTTCTGCCCGTCCCCAAGCTGTGCTGCAGTTTCTCCCTACAGGTCAGCAGTGGGCCACATCCCTGGCAACATTCAATGCCGTATTTTGACTTGAAGCAAAAATACTCATTCTGTGCTTATGGCTGACAACTAAGATTTGTCTGTTGTGGCTTTTAAAATGATTGATAGCACTTGCTCCACTGTGGAAAAATCCCAGGAGCCTTACAGATCAAGAGTTGAAGAAAAGCACGTGGGAGGCCTCTGGTAAATTGTGTAAAGAAGAGAAATAGTCCCCACAGGCAATCAGTCCTGAGGACATGAACTCGGGCCACTGCACATGTTCCCCCTTTGTGGTGAAATGTGGGTGTGTCATGTGCCAACATAAGCAGCACTGGTGAAGGTTTGTGGTCAAGTAAGATTTTGCCAAGGCTGGCTCCAGCTACTTCCTTGCACCCTGTAGACTGGCCCAAATCCTGGCATTTTGCCATTGATGATTCACATTTTCTTGTACCCTAACATGGCATTTAGTACAGTGCCTGATGGTAGAATGCTTAACCAATCTTTATAGAAGGGATATATTTCAGTAAATATTTTTAAGTTCCTTATACGGTGTAGATGCTGGGGATTTAGTAGTAAAAAAAATGGGCAAAAATTAGTTGTTTTGGTGACATTCGACCTTCTTTGGTACATTTTTTTCCCTTTCTGATACGTTCTATAATCTTTCTGTTTCCTGTGATTAATTTGGTTTTCTTTCCATTTTAAAAATAAGGACAAAATACTCTGTTGAAGTTCTATTCTTATCCAGGTCAATAACCATATAGTAAGAATCAGTCTAGCTGTAGCACAGTGGCAGAACATTTGTCTAACATGCACAAAAACATGGATTCCATCCTGAGCACAACGCAACACTACACAACACAACACAACACAGCCTGACCACCAAAAAACATCCCAAACTTGATTTTTAGGAGACATGGATTATGTTGAATACATAAGAAATGCAATGAGGAAACTCTAGTCCCAGCAAGCTTATAGTCTATGGGATAGATGTATAGTTTGTTCCAGCAGGAGGCAGACTGCAAAGGTGGTGTAAATAATTTTATTAAGACAGAATTTAAGTTTTTGTGAACAGTGATAATTTCTTAAATAGGAATAAATCCTTGTTGAATCTTCTTTTCTAGACTTCCCGGTCTAATTCCCTGCTCTCTGCAGACCCCAACTTTCACTACCATTTTTTTTTAGTAACCAAATCTCCTCTTTAAGGGTCTCTCAAATCTGTAATCTTTTCTGCATTCCCACTCTTGCTGACTTTAGTTCATTGCCTCAGCATTTTTTTCTGAATTTTTCCAACACAGTCCTCACCGATCTCTTTGCCTCCAGCTTGACCTATTAACCTTGCACATTGGAGAGCTTAACCTTTCTATTTAGGGAATCTGACTTAGATGCTTTTCTGTTTAAAATGTTTCAGTGGCTCCTCACTTCCTATGTAAGAAAGCTTGAATTTGTTAGCATAGCAGGCAAGAGTCTCCGTGAGGGACCTTGCTTCCACCTTACACATGTTCCTTTGTCTGTTACCCTACCTACCCTCTGAACTCTAAGCAGGGTACTGCCTGAACTGCTGCCTCCACGCCCATGTTGCCTCCACACCCGCGTGACTGACTAACTGAGACCTTTTCATTACCATGGTACCACCTCATGTGAAAAGCAGATGTGCCAGAAGCCACCTTCCACTGCTTGACACAACTAAACACTTTAAGGACGAACCCTATTCCTGGCTTGTTTTAGGGCTGCTCAGTGAAAGCCTCAAATTCAGGTTTCCATAATTTTATGTTATCCTCTGGAATGTGCACTCTGTTGTATTGTTTGAACACGGTTGTTTCAAACTTATTTTATTAAACTTATTTTTTAACCTAAAAATATTTAAATATTTATAAATATTTAAATGAAGTATTTTATTGTCTATAAAGATATTAAAATTTAAATGATTTCATTGTACCATAACTGGTAATATACTTCAGCAAACAGAGAAGTAAAATAAACCACCTAATCAGTTTAATTTACTTTCTAAATTTAATAATGTACGAACTCTTTTGCACCCCAGGAATGAAAAATTCTGCCCAGGTGAAAGGGGACTATTTAAATTAAATACAATGTAAACATTTTGGCCAAAAGGATTTTAAAAAGTAAACCAAATTTCAATTGGTAATACCCTAAAATGCCCATAATGTTTACAGTAGGTGATATTAAAAAATTATAGTGCCTTTTGACTCCACAGCCTTGTGCATGAATACTAAGCACACATTTTACAACATACCATAGCACTACGGTAGCTAGGAATTTAACACAGAACCAATTCAGTCTGATCAATCCACTATTAACTGAAGTTTTCCTTTCATTCAGTTGTGAATAAAACAGCAGTCATTGTTATAGCCAACGCGTTAATGGTATCGACTTCTGAAATGAGTTTCTTAGTCTGCTGAACAAGAAGTTTTCTTCCGTTGAAAGGATGTCTGCTTTTCAGTGCAGTTTTTTTCCCATTTATGTCATATTTTCCAAACTGTTCAGCTAATACCTTGATGGTCTATTGCTCTAACAGTGTAAATCTTCTGTGATGTTATCATGCAGCCATTTACTAACGTTATCACTGAAACAGTCTATAGTTTTGAGAAGATGTTTAAAGTCCTGAGGTTGGATATCAGATGGTTTTACTTTAGTTTCAATTTTTGCTTCATTCATTATAGTAACTGGATCATATGGAGTCAATTAATGTAAATGTTGTGTTAGCAAGGCACTGTGCCTCCCGAAACATTGCTTTCCCATGTGAAAAAATATATCATAGTTAATAGGAGGTAAGTATTCTGTAAGTAAATTTTTACGAGGAGTCATTTGAATGAAATACAGGTTTTGATGTTTTAATGAACCCTTAGGAACTAGTAGTCCATTCTTGGTGCATATGTCAAAATAATGAAGGCACTTTGTGGAGAAGCTTGCTCTCACAAGATACCTGCCAAAGCATGCTTAAGACATGATGCAAGTTTGGATTTGTGGGATTTGTGATTAATTTTTCATGCCAGCTTTCACTAATAAACATATACAGCTCTACTCAGCCATATCTTTATATAGAAAGGCAAGTACACGGATCATATAAAAGTCTCCAAAGTGTCTTCCTTTCATTATTCACAGGTAGATTATGACTACTTTAAAAGGAGTATCTTCTGACCAAGAATTTGCTTTTATTCTCAAACTCAGAAAAAGTTCTCATGAAAACACAATGGCTGGTCTTATTAAATTATGATTGCTAAGATTCATTTTTAAAAAGTCACATCAGACCACTTCTAGTTTTCCTTTCAGCATTTCCCCCAAGGACTTCAAATGTGGAATAAACTTTTTTGTGGTTTTCAAGTGCAATCACTGAGGCACTCATTTCTAGCAAGGCCTTAGGCTTCCACGACCTGGATTGTACTCCATGGTTACGAGGCGACACGCTTTTTATCCCCACTGCAGTATTTCTGCCCAGGTCACAACCAATCTCGTCTGATTTGGAACTCCTGGAAAGTAAGTGCAGTTGGGCTGCTGGGGCCATTCCCTGAGATCCGCATCTGGCAACAGCTGTGGGTGGGGGTCCCTCAAGCCATGGCTATGGGTGGGAATAGCCCTCAAGCCCTGCTGCATCGTTGCTCTCAACCTCCAAAAGCACACACTTGTTTTTTTAAAATGACAGAGAAAAGTCAGAGGCTAGGCTGATTTTCAGGGTAGGGACTGTGGCTTAATTATGTTACGAAGAAGCAACTGTGTCTCTTCTTCATCCTGCTATTTTGTCAACCTAAGGCTGGCTCTTGCCATAGTTTTGGAACCGTAGCATGCTGCATACTCCCTTGTTCATGCAGGAGGGGATTGGCTCTTTATGGCCTTTGGCATGAAGAACCACTTTGCCAGAGGCCTCCAGAAAAATCCCTGCTCATGTCTAAATGGCCATATCCATTTCGGAGTCAATCATTATTTTAGAGAGTGGGATTACTTTTATACCAGTCTGACCACATCAGTGGACATCAGTTCTTCAAGTCATAAGGGAAGGGACAGAAGTTCTGTGGACCCATATCTAGATCTGATTCCTCATTATGATGGATGCTGCCTTGGGACAGCTGTGTTTTCTGAGCACCTTTCTCATTTCCCAGGCCCAGGAAGTGGGGTATCTGAGTGTCCTGTTTGTTCTCAATTGTTGCTTCCAGACCTTTTGCTTTTCTCTGTTTCTATTGCAAAACCATAGCCTGGGTTCTTTCCTCAGCCTTGTCCCCATTATTTAATGAGCTCCTTTTCATAGGGTTCTCTGACTTTTTAAGTTTTTTACTTATTTTTATTTTTTTAATTTTGAAGGTAGTAAAATACAACAAAACAAGACAGAACAAAGCCAATCAAGACAATCCAGTGAAACTGGTACAGGACTTCACAGCAGGTTACCGGGATAACAGTAATAGGTACCATAGCATATCTCATTGTCTTCACAATAGATATCCTTTCAATCAGGTATAGCAAAATCAAACCAAATACAGAACATCATAAAACCTATCAAAACAGAGTATTGAATAGAGCAATACAATTAATCAAAATAAAGCAAAACAGTGATAACAATATTTGCCTTCAGAGAGATGGTAGAAGAAATCCCCCATATTTGCTATATTGCATATTGTCATCCTTCCAAGAGATGCTCAGATGTCTGGCTCCCATTTGCTAACTGGGGGAGGGGTGGGTGCGAAGGGATGTTTGATTCTCAGCCCTCGCAGCGGTAGGCTCGTGGCTGTCTACCAGGGAGGTGAGCGGGTTCCTTTGTTGCCCAGCGCCCTAAGCTCCAATGTGGTGCCTGACTTTTAAAGTTTTCAGTTTTTTCTGTTTTTCCTTACTGCTAGCCTTATTCTCTTTTAATAAAATAAACTACCTGACAAAAAATAGGTGACATGGTACTCTGCTTTTCATTCTTTTTCTTTTCTTAACCTCCTTTTCTCCAGTGATTTTCCTCTCCCTTTAGTCTCAGCCATGGTCATATTCTGGGCTTATTGCTAACAGAAATGATGATCGCTTTTTAAGTCTTTAAATGCCCAATGTGCTGGCTACTACATTTTCTCCTTTCTGATCACTTACTCTAAAAGAGTGGTTTTTTTTTTTTTTTTTTTTTTTTTTTTTTTTAAACAATGTCTTGCTGTGTAGTTCAGGCTGGCCTCAAACTTACTATGTAGCCTAGACTGGCCTTGAACTTTCAGGAATCCTCCTGCCTCAACCTTCCAAGTGCTGGGATGATAGGCATGCAACATCACTCTTGGCCAAAAGAGTAGTTTCTAACCAGAGGCAATTATGGTCCCTTCCCTATCAGGGAACATTTGGGAATGTCAGGAGATATTTTTGGTTGTTATAGATCAAGGGGTATGATATTAGCATGTAGTAGGTAGATGGATGCTGCTAACCAACCTACACTGTGAAACATGGGAAGAAATTATCTGTCAAAATGTCCACAGAAATTGAGAAACCTTGCTCTGGGTTGGCATACTGCATGACATCTTCAATATAAAAAGATTATGATTCCACTGACACTAGATCTTTTTCATTATCCTTTGGCTGCTTCTGTACTGATTTCCTTAGAATAAATGACCCATCATAATGATGATGCCCAAGCAAATGCCTCTTTTCTTCTTTTCTTTGCAATCATCTGGTAAAAATCTGAAGCCTGGTTAAATTCAATAATCTACTTCCTTTGTTCTTGGACCCAGCTACTGAATATTGGGGGAGAAGCTCACATTCTGTTGCAATGAAATGAAAACCTGATATGAGAGCTCAACTCTAGGTGGAAATGCTATCATGCTTCCCTGTAGGCTCGCCATTATCTGCGGGGGCTACGAAATTGTCTGCTTATTCTTATTTTCCTTTGCTGATTCTTCTTTCTCTTTCTGACTTCTAAACAGAAATTTTCAGGGCTTCCTTTTAAAGCTACTTCTTTTTCCTTTCTGTTCACTTAACTCTTTTCCATGCTTTCCATTCCCATGACTTTGAAATATCAGCCATGTAATTATTATTTCTAAATGTCTATGTTTAACTTTTTCTCAGGTTTGAGTCTGTTAAAATGCCTACTGACATATTCAATTAATGACTCATATGCTGAAATAGCAAATGGAATATATTACTAGTGAAATTTTAACCTTTTCTGTTCCACCCCATCTAATTCTTATTATCTATTGTTCTGCATGTCAGTATCTCAATACTGTTACCACCCACCCAGTTCCTAAAACCCCAAACTTGAAAGTTCATTCTCAGTGTGTCTATTTCCTTCACCTCTTGCCTTTCACCTCAGATGCAGGTCACAGTGAGCTCTGTGGAGTCTATGTTCATGCACCTATCCACCCATATCCACCTATCACCTCTGTTACCATTGTCCTCACACAAACTATTGTCACCTCACTAGGCTTATTAAAATAGATTCCCAACTTTAATCCATTCTTCACCTAGCAGCCTGAATAATCTTTGCAAAATGTAGGTCATAGCATATCACTTCCCTCTTTAAAACTTGTCAATGGTTTCCCACTACCTTTATAGTTCCAGCACGATCTGTCCCTCATCTTTCTGTTAATCCATATCTGAGATCTTAAAAGCTCATAGAGAAAAGCAATGAAGTGTATCAGGAAAAACCTATCAGAATTAAAGGAGACTTTTCAGTACAAACCTTTAAGACAAGGAGAACTTGGAGTGAAGTGTTTCAAACTCTGAAGGAAAACAGCTTCCAACTCAAACTGATATACAAAATTCTATTTCAAATTAATGGAGAACTAATATATTTTCCTGATAAAGAGCATCTAAAGAAATTTATGACTAACAAATCAGCACTCCAAAAAATTTTAAAGGGTGTTATGGAATGAGACAATGAGGTTAATGATGCTAAAATGTCCCATACAATGAATGCATCAGATAGAGTGAGGGAAAGAAAGTAAATAAGTACAGGAAAATAATACAATGACAGCAATAAGTAAATGACTATCAGTAATAACTATCAATGACAGCAATAAGTAAATGACTATCAGTAATAACTATCAATGTGAATGGTCTTAATTCACCAATCAGAAGATATAGATTAGCAAAATATATCAAAAAACAAAATCTAGTGATACACTGTATATTAAGTAACACATTTAACCCAAAAATAAAGTCATAGGCTAAAAATTAAAGGATGGTGCCAGGGATATGGATCAGTGGCACAGGATCTGCTTGGCAAGCACAAGGTCTTAAGTTCATTTTCTAGTGCCCATACAAAAAAGTAAATAAAAATCAAAGGATGGAAAACAATATTTCATGCAACAGGAATCCCAAAACAAGCAGGTACAGCTATCTTTGTTTTAGCTATTAAGACAAAACTGATCAGAAAAGGCAAAAAAGATGAAAAAAAACCCCCCACTACATATTGGTTAAGGGAATTATTCAACAGGAAGAGATAACAATTATAAAATAAATGCACCAAACAACAGTGCAGGCAACTTCATAAAACAAAATCCATTAGACAATAAAAGATCAGATAAACATCTGATCTATTACAGTGGAGGGTTTCAATACCCCACTATCAAAAACTATCAAAGACAGATTAACTACACAAAAAGCCCAACAAAGATATATGAGTTCAACCAAACATTTGAACATATAGATTTAATAATTATATACACTATTTCACCCAACAACAGATATACATTCTTTTTCATCAACACATAGAACTTTCTCTAAAATAAACTACATACTAGGCAATAAAGCATGTTTAAATAAATGCAAAGGAATTGGAAATTTACCATTCATATTATTAAATCAGTGTGCAATGAAATTAGAAATCAACAGAAAAAGAAAGTACAGAAATTGTGTGAATGCATGGATGTTAAACAACACCCTCTAGTGCAATCAATGGGCCACAGAAGAAATTCAGAAAGAAATATAACAGTTCCTAGAATTAAAGAATAATCCCAATACAATACATTAAACTCATGGGACACAATGAAAGGAGTCCTGAGAGTGAAGTTTGATCAATGGAACAGAAAATAAGAATCAGAAACAACAAATAGCACATTCTGCTATTTGATTTTTGAAAAAAAAAAAAAGGGCCAAAAAAGTGCACTGGAGGAAAGGTAACCTGTTTAATAAGTGGTACTGGAAAAATTGGATATGCACATGCAAAAGACAGTCTAGATCCATATATCTTACTATGAACTGAAATAAAATCAAAATGGATAAAATATTTAAATGTTAAAACAGAAGAACATAGCCTGTTGGATGATGCAATAGGTAAAATTCTTGAAGTCATAGATACAGGTGAGGTCTTTCTCCTTTGCTGCACAAGAAATAATACCAACAGTCAACAAATGGTATTATATTAAATTAAAAAAACTTCTGCATAGCAAAAGAAACCATCAATAGAATAAGGAAACAACCTACAGAATGGTAAAAAAATTTGCTAGCTATTCCTTGGCTGTGCAGGAACTCTAGAGGACTGATTTTTAGAATATATAAAGAACACAAAATAATTTAGCCCCCCACCAAAAAGAACAGATAAAAATGGGCAAATGAAATGAATAGACATTTTGCAGAAGAAGTATGAATGGCCAAGAAATATATGAAAAAATGTTCATCATTACTGGCCATAAGAGAAGTGCAAGTTAAGATAACATTGACATATCATCTTCCTCCAGAAAGAATGGCTATCATCAAGAAATGAAATAATAACTGCTATAGTTTGTGTCTGGATGTCCCCCAAAAGCCTCAGGCAGTCATGGGGCCAGGCTTCTAGAGTCTGTGATTAATTCATGGTCCAACACTGGGATTACGGTTGTGAGTGCCACACTCAAGTGGGTATGGCCTACATACAATATAAGGGACAGAAAGGTTCATCTCTTGTGCTCTTCCTCCCTTTTTGCTCTTGTTGCTTTTGGTATCTGCCACTGCTATGAATTGCTGCCCCCTGCCATGAGCCACCTTGCCTTGGACCCAGCAGATTATGGACTGAAACTTCCATAAACTGTGAGCTACATAAACCTTTCTTTCCTTCATTTTGGGTGTCCCAGCAATGAGAGAAAATTAACTGACACAATTAGAAATGCTGGTGAGATTACAGGGAAAAAATACTTTTTACACATTGTTGGTAGAAATTTAAACTAGTACAACCACTGTGAAAATCAATATGGACATTCTCCAAAAAACTAGAAACAGATTGCATTTGACTCAGATATTGTTCTTCTAAGTATCTTCCTGAAAGAGTTAAAATTATCATATTACAAAAACACGTGTTCACACATTTATAGCAACACAATTTTAATAGCTAAGTCTTGGAAATGGCCTACATACCAATCAATAGATGAATGAGTAAAGAAAATGTGGTACGTATACACAGTGAAGTGCTACCTGCCTTAGAGTGATAAACTTGAGGTATTTGTAGCTAAATAGTTGCAGCTTGAGGCCATAATATTATGTGAAATAAATCAGACACACAAGCTTAATTATTGCATGGCTTCTTTTATATGAAAAACCCACAAATATAAATAAAGGACAAAATAAAAGATAGATAATAGGAAGTAGGAAGATCTTTTACAAATGGAACTTGGCACAAGCATTTCGACTGTAAGGTGACTTAGGAAGTTCTATAAATCTAGAGCTTACCTTTATGGCTGCACTTTTCACATTGTAACTGTGGTCTTGGCCTTTCCTACTTGTCCGTAAACTGCTCTAGGGCAATACTGTCTGCATTGCAGTAATTAACACTTAGCTCTCTGCAACAATAAAAATTTGTTGACTTAATGGATAACTCAATCAGGTTAGACATGTTCGTAAATTTCAGTAATATGCCTAGGTAATTAGGATCTTTTAGTGACCCATAGCAGTCTTTAATTATAATAAATAGAAGGATTAGTGATGTTTCCCAATTATTCCATGGAAAATATTTAGGCATATATAGGATCTAGTGACGTATCTGAGCCCTAACTGAACTTTTTCTTAGTGTGAGTGGCTCACTGATTTTAAGAGGTTGGTTTAAGTGTTGGAAAGATTCCTTCTTCTGACAGCTTCCAGGACAAAATTATCAAAACCAGTGATTTCTAAGCCAAACCGGATTAATTCCAAATTATTCCTGCTCAACAAGAGACACTTCCAAAGTAAAGGTAGTGTTGTTTTAACCTTTGTGTTTAGACTGGATAAGCAACAACTGAAATGGCTTTGTAGCAAGGATATTAACAAGTTGGTATACCAGTGGATTTTTAATGGGTTTTGGAGCTGAGTTCTTGGAAACTTTTTAAAGAATGTATTAAGTAAGAGACCCATGGCTTCCATCTACCCTCTTTATTCTAAAGAACCATTTAACTACATGTCATTGTGTGTTCATTGTTTTGTCTGTTGATATGATCTGTGAATCTGCAAATTATTGAGGAAGGAGGCCTGAGCAACTCTTCTGCTCTTAGGTGGGCCCTACTACAGCCCGTAGTGATGGGTAAAATATTTTTTCTCTTTTCTGGATAGGAATAAGTCAGCATCCATTATGCTGTGCAGAGACTTAGAATGACACTGTGATGCCAGTGCTCCATTGTGGAATCTTGGTAACAGTTCCACTGAGGACTATCTCTTTCTTCTTCCTGCCTGTCCTTCTCATAAGACTTGACTCACAGGCTGGCATATTCAGCAGACTCTGAACTCTTTCAAAGCAGATTTGTGAGCTGGGCATGGTGGCTCACGCCTGTAATCCTAGCACTGGGGAGGCAGAAGCAGGAGGATCGTTGCGAGTTCGAGACCAGCCTGGGCTACAAAGTGAACTCAAGGCCAGCCTGAACTGCATAGTGAGACCCTGTCTCAAAAAAAAAAAAAAAAAAAAAGTCAAAGCAGATTTGTGCCCAGATTGTGGAAATATGAAATTGCGAAGCAACGTGAGGAATGGAATGGTGGTTTCTCCTGCACAATCCAGTAATTCTGTTTCTGGAGTATACCCAAAAAACTGAAAGCAGGAATTCAAACAGATGCTTGACTACCCATATTCCCAGCAGCGTTATTCACAAAAGTCAAAATGTGGAAATGATACAAATGTCCATCTGTAGACAAAGGAATAACATACAATACAGCCTAATTCTGTCTTTAAAAGAGAATTGAATTCTGATGTACGCTAAAATGCATATAAACCTTAAAGACTTTAAGCTAAATAAATCAACTAAACAAGACAGGACAAATGTTGTATGATTCTACTTACCTGAGGTTCCTAGAGTAATTAAATTCATAGAGACAAAAAATAGAATAGTGATCACCAGAGGGTTATCTACAGAGTAATAGAAAGTGATTATCTAGTGGGTGTAGAGTTAAGTTTTATATGTTGAAAAAGTTGTAGAGATAGATGGTGGCAATGATATTACAACAAAGTTAGTATATTTAATACCACTGAATTATACTCACACTTAACAATGGTTAAAATGATTAATTTTTTGTTATATTTTGTCCAAGTAAAAAAGTAGAAAAGCATTCAGAAAGAGCAATATTAATTTTAGGGAACTCACAACTTTTTTGAATCTGTAAACATTTGATTCTTCTTACATATATAGACATGTATGCAAATGTATACAAATAATATCAGCATACCATTTATTTAAAAAAAATTTTTATTTTAAAAAGGGTAAAATTAAACATAACAAAAGAAAACAAAGCAGATCAGAACCAAAACAATGTAAGTGACACAAATTTCAAAGCATGACAGCAGGAGATCTATGGTGGCTACCATAATATCTCTTGTTTTCTTCTAAATAGTTGTCTATATCTTCACACACAATGAATTAATACAAAACAAAATAGTATAAAACTGATCAGAACAGAGTAATGAAGGCATTATAGGCCTTCAAAACCAGTCAATAGGAAAATCAACTATGGCTGCCATAATGTCTCTTGTTCTCTTCAAAATAGCTGTCTATACTTTCATGCATGTTGAAATTAAACAATACAAAACAGACTAAAATCACTCTGAAGAAAGAATAGAAGCATTACTGGATTGCACAGCATGATGATACAGAATCAGCAATGGATACCATAATATCTGCTTTTCTTCAAAGTAGCTTCTCATTTCATCACTTATAATATAATTGATTCTCATAAAGGAGAGTTTCCAGGCATGTATACGCCTCTACATCTATACCTATTCTTTCTTCATTAGAGGGCAAAACCAAACCGAACCAAACCAAACCAAACCAAACAGATTACTAGAAAAATAGAAAACAAAAGAGACAAATAAATAACAATAGCAAAGAGCCCAAAACGATGATATAGGCTTCCAAAACACAGTAATAGGAACAGAACTAAGGTTGATATTTTACATAGTGATATTCAAGAGTTCCTTAGGTCACTAGACACAAACATGCAAAATTGTTCCAATTCTATGAATTATTAATTACTTTGTTCCATGAATTTATGGAATTTGTAGCACAATCATCTTAGCTATCCTAAGTGTGTTTATACAAATTTAGATACTTTTTATTTTCTCTTACTTTTTCTTTTTCCTCCTTTGTCCTGAGATATTATTTTTTCCCCTTTAAGCAGATTCTTACTCTTTCACTGTACTTATTGAGGATTTTGTATCTTATGTACTCTTACCATTTCTTACACTAGGGAGACAATATGATATTTACTCATGTGAGTTTGATTTATTTCACTTAGAGTATGGTCTCAGGTTGCCTCCACTTACTTATAAATATCTCAATGTGATCATGCTTTATAGCAGAGTAGTACTCCACTGTATAAAAATACCACATCTTTTTTATCCATTCCTCAGTTGATGGACATTTAGGTTGTTTCCAAGATCTGGCTATTACAAATTGTGCTGCTATAAACATGGGTGCACATATATCACTGTGATATAATGTTTTCAATTCTTGGAATATGCCCTGAAGTGGAATAGCTGGGTCAAATGGGACTGCCAATCACAGCTTTTTGAGGAACCTCCAGACTGACCTCCGCAGTGGTTGCACCAGTCTATACTCCCACCAACAGTGCAGAAGAGTTCCTTTTTCTCTGAAGCCTCTCCAGCATTTGTTGTTGGTAATTTTCTTGATCCTGGCTATTCTTTCTGGAGTGAAATGGAATCTCAGTGTGGTTTTAATTTGCATTTCTCTAATGACCTATGATGTTGAACATTTTTTTATGTATTTATTTGCCATTTGTAGTTTTTTTTTTAATCTGAGAGCTGTGTATTCATCTCAGATGCTCATTTTGAATTTCAGGGGTCCTATTTTTAAAAATTCTTTATATGTTCTAGACAGAAGTCCTTTGTTTGAGGGACAGTTGACTAAGATTTTGTTTCAAAATTTATGGGTTTTCTTTTTACTCTGTTTGAGATTTCTTTCAACACGCAAAAATGTTTTAATAAGATGAAATCCCAGTTATTGATTTTGGAAAGTATTTCCCATGTGGTTTGATTCGTGTGCATGAATACTCTACCTATTCCCATGTTTTCAAAATTTCCTGCTTTGTCTTCCAGCAGATTTAGTGTTTCTGTTTTAATATTTAGATCTTTGATCCATTTAGATTTTAGTTTAATACATGGTAATAGGCATGGGTCTAGTTTTAGTTTTCAGCATATGGAGAGCCAGTTTTTCCAGCATCATTTATTAAAGAGACTATCTTTCTTCCAGTGAATGTGTTTGGCCCCTTTATCAAAAATAAGGTGGCTGAGTGTGTTTGTAGTTATAGTTATATCTTCTAATCTATTCCATTGATCCTCAGGTCTGTTTTTATTCCAGTACCATGCTGATTTTATTACAGTAGCTTTGTAGTATAACTTCAAGTCAGGAATCATGATGCCTCCTGCTTTGTCTTTGTTGTTCAGAACTGCCTTTGCTATTCTCAGTCTTTTCTGGTTCCAGATGAATTTTAGGAGTGATTTCTCTAGTTCTGTGAAGTATACTAGTGGTATTTTGATTTGGATTGCATTAAATCAATATAACAATGTTGGGAGAATAGCCATTTTCACAATATTTGTATTTCCTATCCATAAACAAGGAATGTCTTTCCATTTTCTGAGGGCCTCTTCAATTTCTTTTTCAGGATATTATAATTTTCCCTGAATAGATCTTTTACTTCTTTTGTTAGATTGATTCCTAAGTATTTCATTTTTTGGATGCTATTATGAAAGGTGTGGCTTATTTCTCATTTATTGAGTTTGTTGTTTGTGTATAGGAATGCTATTGATTTTTCAATGTTGACTTTGTATCCAGCTACATTACTGAATTTATTTATTATACCTAGGAGTCTTTCAATGGAGTTTTGGGGGTCTTATATGTAGAGTATCTTGTTGTCTGCAAATAATGATAATTTAACTTCTTCTTTTCCTATCCTTACTCCTTTTATTTCTCTCTCTTGTCTAATTGCTCTGGCTAGTATTTCCAGCATTATATTGAATAGGAGTGGTGATAATGGACATCCTTGTCTTGTTCCTGATTTTAGAGTAAAGGTTTTCAGTTTTTTATGGATGTTTAATATGATGCTGGCTGTTGATTTGTCATAGATGGCTTTTATCAGATTGAGGTAAAGACCATTTATTCCAATGTTCTGTAAGGTTCTTGTATGAGTTTTGGATCTTATCCAAAGCTTTTTCTGCATGTATAGAAATGGTCATGTGATTCTTATTTTTGGCTCTATTGATAAGGTGGATTACATTTATTGATTTGTGTATGTTAAACCATTCCTGCATTCCTGGGATGAATCCTACTTCGTTGTGGTACATAATCTTCTTGATGATTTGCTGCATTCTGTTTGCCAATATTTTATTGAGAATTTTTGCATCTATGTTCATTAGGGAGATTGGCCTGTAGTTCTCTTTTTTGGTTGGGTCTTTCTCTGTTTTTTTTGTTTGTTTTGTTTTGTTTTGTACTGGTGATGGAACTTATGACCGCATGCTTGCAAGGCAGGCACTTATTCTGCTGAGCTAAATCCCCAGCCCATTCTCTGGTTTTGGTATTAGACTAATACTTGCTTCCAGGAACGAGTTAGGGAGAATTTCTTCCCTTTCAATTTCATTGAAGAGTTTGAGGAGTGTCAGCATTAAGTCTTCTTTGAATTTCTTGTAAAATTCTGCAGTGAATCCATCTGGACCTGGACTTTTCTTTGTTGATAAGGTTTTAATTATATTTTCAATTTCATTAATTGAAATTGGGTTATTCAGCAGTTTTATATCTTCTTGATCCAGCTTTGGTAATTCCTATGTTTCTAGGAATGTGTCCATTTCTTCTGTGTTATCAAGCCTAAGAGAATAGAGGTTTTCAAAATAGGTATTGACGATCTTCAGTATTTCCACAAGGTCTGCAGTGATATCACCCTTTTCATTGCTTATTGCATGAATTTGAGTTTTTTCTTTTCTTTTTAAAATAAGGTTGGCTAGGGGCTTATCAATTTTATTCTTTCAAAGAACCAACTTTTGATTCTTTGATTCTTTGTATTGTTTTCTCAGTCTCTGTTGCATTGATTTTTGCTCCGATGTTTATAATTTCCTCCCTTCTTTTGGCTTTGGGCTTGACTTGCTCTTCTTTTTCTAGATGTTTGAGGTGTAGCATCAGATTGTTTATTTGTGTTCATTCTGTCTTCCTAATGTGGGAATTCACCACGATAAATTTTCCTCTGAGGACTGCTTTCATTGCATCCCACAGGTTCTGGTAAGTTGTATTTATATTTTCGTTTGCTTGTAGATATTGTTTAATTTCTTCTTTAACTTCCTCTGTGACCCACTGATTGCTCAGGAGTGTATTAGTAAATTTACATGTGTTTGTGGAGTTTTTGCAGTTTATTTTGTCATTAATTTCTAGTTTCATGATGCTATGATCTGATAACATGCATGGGATAATTTCCATTCTTTTGCATTTACTTAAGCATGTTCTGTGGGCTAGTATATGGTCTATTTTAGAGAATGTCCTGTGTGTTGCTGAGAAGAATGTATATTCTAATGTTGTTGGGTGGTACACTCTTCATCTGTTTACCAAGTGCATTTGTTCACAGGTGTGATTCAATTTTGTTATTTGTTTGCTGATTTTCTGTTTAGTTGATCTGTCTCTGTGTGTCAATGGGGTGTTATTGCTTATTTGATTTTTCATTTCTGTTAATATTTGTTTTGTATGGCTGGCTGCTCCCAAGTTTGGTGCATATATATTTAAGATTGTTATCTCTTCCTCTTGAAGTTTACCCCTAACTAGTAGTGACCTTCTTTATCTCTGTGGAGCATTCTTGGTTTGAAATTCACACTGTCTGCAAACAGAATAGCTACCCATGCTTTTTTTTTTTGGTTTCTGTTGCATGGAGTATTGTTTTCCATCCTTTGACTTTCAGTCCATGAGTTTCTTTTTGGGTTACATGGGTTTCTCATATACAGCATATGTATGGTTGGATGTTGTTTCTTAATCCATTCTGCCAGTCTGTTTCTTTTAATTGGTGAATTGAGTCCATTTACATTAATGGTTATAACTGATATATATTGGTTTATTTTTGACCTGTTATCTTTTTGCTGTTGATTCTTTACCTTTCCACTCTGTTTAATTGTTTGCCTTGCTTAGTGTTTTTTTTCCTATGTCTTTTGGTATTCTTTGCAAGGTTGTTTTGGTGGTCATAAAGTTTTTCAGCTATTCTTTGTCATGGAAGTATTTTATTTCTCCATCCATTTTGAAGGACAATTTTGCAGGGTACATCAGTCTGGGTTGGAAGTCATTTTCTTTTAGGATCTGAAATACTTTATTCCATGCTCTTCTTGACTTCATTGTTTGTGTTGAGAAGTCTTCTGTGATTCTGATAGGCTTTCCTCTATAGGTGATCTGTCTCTTCTCTCTGACAGCTTTTAATATTCTGTTCGTATGTTGGATTTCTGGGTTGTTGATTATTATATGTCTGGGTGTAGTTTTATTTTGGTTATGGCTATTTGGAGTTCTATATGCTTCACTGATCCATATGTCAGTTTCCATTCCCATGTTTGGGAAATTTTCAGCTATTACTTCTGTAAATAGCCTCTTGATATCATTTGTGTTGTCACCTTCTTTTTCATTTATATCTGTCAATCTTATGTTGTTTTTCTTTGCATCATCATGCAGCTGTTGAATTGTTATTTCCTGATTGCTTATTATTTTTAAAAGATTTTTCCTTTCCTCTTCTCTAGCTGCAATCTTGTCTTTGAGGCCTGAAAGTCTATCTTCACTTTCATTGAGGTAGTTTTGCCAACTTTCAATGGAGTTTTTGATTTCCTGTATATCTCTTTGAATCTGTTTCATGCATTGTTTGTTGTTTATATTGTTCGTTCAAGGTTTTCATCATTTTGCATTGTTCCCCTAGTTTTTTAAACTATGTCTTCTTTAGATGTTTTTAGCATTGCTTTCATTACATTTATCATTTCTTCTTTTATGTGGGAGAGTATTTCTGATCTGAGTTCTTTTATAGCTTCCCAGAGTTGTTTCTTTACTTCAGTTGCTATCATTTCAGGAGTTTCAGATGTACGGCTTACATTTTGTTCTGTGTCCATATCTCCTAGGCTTGCTTTGGAGGGCTGGAGGTTTGAGCTTGCATTTTTCTCTTTCATTTTGTCATTTTCCTATGTTCCCTTAGGAAGCCAAATGCAAGGTCTTAGTTTTTTCTTGGTTTGAGACTATCTTTCTCTATTGCAGGGAGTTTCCCCACCTGAATGGACGTCCTTAGACAGACCTTACCAGATGGTTCCAGTCACTTGGGGTCACTGGGTGGGGCCTTACCAGTCTTGGAGTGAAGCACAAAAGCTTCCCCATGCCAGGGCTGGAGAGCGCCATGTGCACTTTTGGCTTGCCAGGTGGAATGCGGGCAGCTTGGGAGTTGCTGGACAGGCCCAGAGCAACCTCCTAGTGTGTCCTCCTGTGATGTGGGAGGCTGGGCAGGGTCTTACCAGCCTCCGAGTGAAGCGCCGAAGCTTCTTCATGGGCTGGAGAGTGCTGCATGTACTTTCAACTTGCCAGGTGGAATCTCAACATACCATTTAAAAACATAAAACATCTTAGCCCTAAGGAGGCTGAGACAGGAGGATTGCTGTGAGTTTAAGGCTAGCCTGGGCTAAATAATTATTTTAAGACCAGTCTATATTACATAGCAAGACCCTGTATCAAAACTAGTCAATCAATCAATCAATCAAACAAACAAATGTTCTTAAACTTCTAAAAGTTAATAATGTATGTGCTATTGAAAATAAAAAACACATGGAGCAAAAGACAGAAATCATGCTTAATGACAAGTGTTTGACCTTGTCCTTCTCATTCCTTGTGAATTGAACACCACTGTTAGGTGATCAAGATTCTACAGCTTGTATCATTTTTTCATATACTATGAATATTTATCAATTCAAAGACAAAAATCCCATTTATCTTGATAATTAGGAATATACTACATCAACTCAAACAGGAAAAATTTTTCATAAAACACAAAAATGGCAACAGCCTTCTGAATAAAGATGATAGAAGAGTTACAGTAAAATGAAGCATTTCCTCAATGATCAATTTAGATCAGCAACCCGGTACACTAAGTATAATGCTTCTGCGAGAATGATCTGATCTTTCCTATGAAAACACTGGCAAGCACCTGTTCCCACTGAATTATTTAACATTATATTCAAAAAAAGGTACACTTGTTCATCATGTTATCATTAAGGTGAAAACATTAGCACATCTGCATAGTTCCTTCCTTGAACCTTCTGTTCCTTACAACTAGCTGAAGAACACATCCTGAAATACCGTGCTCATCAGCAACTTACCTATACCATATCCAACATGCTCCTTTTTAAAACTGACAAAAGCAGCCTTAAAATTTGGCTAATTCATTAGCTCTAGTTTTCATCATATCTTTTCATTTCAACATACCTGAAGAACAAACATTGTTTACTACAAACACAGGCACTTAATAAAAACTTCACATACAGAATTATGGTTGTAATCCAAGATTGTCTTCCAGACAGTGAAACACAAGTGAGGTGGCCTCCCCTCTTCTTTCTGCTTCCTCTCCTGTATTGTCGCAGTGAGAAAAGAGATACAAGTCTAGCTCATCTGAGAGGTAGGTTAGTAAAGATCACTCTTGGGAGACAGTGGTTTTACTAACCAAAAGAAGGTTATTTATGAAGAAATTGTTTACCTCTACTTTACCATACTTCAGGCACTTAGGACTTGTTTGTCCTTTACATAAATGCCAATATGAGCTAAAATGAACATACAGAAGAATGTCAGACAACCCTAATTTGTCTGACTGCTCATGGGCCTAAAGCCTCTCTGTCTGCATCCTTCTACCCCAAGATCTCAAATTTAGCAATTCCACTCTCAAAAGATAATCATGCCCATCAATTAAGAGAAAAAAACAAGGGAACACTTCTTCACTGTGTGTGGGGGGGTACAGAGTGGTGCAACAACTGTGGAAATCAGCATGGAAATTTCTCAAAAAACTGGGATTGGAAGTTCCATTCAATCCAGCTATTTCCCTCCTGGGTATTTTCCCGGAAGAATTGAAAACATCATGTCACAGAGATATATGATCATCAGTGTTCATAGCAGCACAATTTGTGATAGCTAAATCTTGGAAACCACCAAAATGTCCATCAACTGCAGAGTGCATGAAAAAAATGTATTTTTATACAATGGAATACTACTCAGCTACAAAAAGGATGGTTTTGAGGACTTTATAGTTAAATGGAAGCAACTTGAAAATATCCTTATTAGTGAAATAAACAAGATTCACATGAGTAAATATCACATTGCTTATCTAGTGTAAAAAATAATAAAAACTGACAGGATAATGGGACCCAAAAAGTATAATAGATATTGTGAAAGTGAAAGGGAAAGAAAGTGCTCTAAAGAGTATGACGGTATGTATAATGTGTAAGATAGATGACCATATTACTGAATTTATATTGGATCATTGAACGAAAGGATTTGCACTGTCAATGTTTGAGTGTCTAGCCACTATTTATGCTTTGATTATGTGACTTTGGCAACTGTTTTTTAAGACAACAATGTGTAATATATCAACTAGCTATTCTATGATCATAATTTTTTTGAATTCAGTATTGTTCTACCCCTTTTCTGTTTTTGTATTTTATTTAATTTTCTTTTCTTTCTTTGAAAAAAAGAACAATATGCAATATAACAACCATTGTTAATTTTTTTTCGTTCTGTGTTGAAAAATTATATTGTTATTGTTTTGAGTTTGCTGTTGTTGTTTGTGCCTTTTGCTTTTTGTTCTTCTTTTCTGACTTTTTAAAAAAATAAAATAAAAAGAGAAAAAAACAACAAAAAATTTTAGCATCTGCTTTTTCTAAATATCTGGAAAGAGCAGATGCCTCAGATAAGGACCTCAGTTAACTCACTGCACACAGTAGCACTCATAAATGGAACACATGCAGAAAAGGCAAGGTCCTTATAGAGTCTCTTATACATAGCAGTCTTGTGCTTCTCACTCAGTACTGTCATCCCCCGGGCAGGTACACACATATGTAATGCTTAGGGATGATGGCAACAATTTCTAAAGGTTGTTTTTAGAAAACAGTTCATCCTATGGATTTAGCAGGAAATGTACCTAACAGCTTACTAACTTTATGTGACAAATCCTGGCAACATCTTTAAAAGACTGAATATTGAAATTTTTTCCCATTCTGTAAGTTTTCTTTTCACTCTGTTGGTTGTTTATTTTGCAATGAAGATGATTTTTAATTTGATATGATCCAATTTCTTGATTCTTGGTACTATTTCTTATGCAACCAGGGTTCTGTTCACAAAGTTCTTGCCTCTGTTCTTGACTTTAAGTATTTATATACTTAATCTTCCAGAAGGTTAATTGTTTCCATTTTAATATTTAGTTCTTTTGTTTATCTTGATTTTAGTTTAGTACATGGTGATAGACGTGGGTCTAGATTCAATCTTCTGCATATGGATAGTCAGTTTTCCTGACACCTTTTATTAAGGAGGCCTTTACTGTAATTTTTTGGCACCTTGTCAAAGATTAAATAATTGAAAGTGCTTAGGATTGCTTTTGCATCCTAATATTCTGTTTCACTGACCCTCATGTCTATTTTTGTGCCAGTAACTTTTTATCACAATAGCTTATAATTTAACTTCAAGTTTGCTGCTTTTCTCCTTTTACCCAGGATTACCTTTGCTATTCTGGGTTTTTATTGGTTCCATAAGAATTTTAGGATTTTTTTCCAGTTTGTGAAGAATGTTGTTGGTATTTTGATTGGAATTGCATTAAATCTATATATCAATTTTAGGAGTGTGGCCATTTTGATTAAATTGGTTCTGTCTATCCAGGAATATGGAATATCTTTCCATTTTCTGATTTTCTCTTCAATTTTCCTTTTTAGACTGGTATAGTTTTCATTGTGGAGGTCTTTCACTTTCTTAATTAGGTTATATCCTAATCATTTAATTTTTCTCATTGCTATTGTAAATGGTATTTTTCCTAATTTCCTTTTCTGTGGGTTCATTTTTGGAGCACAGAAACACTGTTGGTTTTTGTGTAATGGTTTAGTGTTCTTCTGCATTACTGTGTTTGGTTATTAATTCTAAAAAGTCTTTTGGTGGACTTTTTGAGTCTTCTCTGTGAAGGATTATGTAATCTGCAAATATGCTAACTTGACTTCTTTCTTTCCTAAATCCCCCAACTTTTTTTCTTGCCTAGTTGCTCTTGCTAAACTTTTGAATACAGAGGACTTATATCTAGAATATATAAAGAATTAAAAATAAAAACAAGGACAAAAACTAGACTTCTTGTAAATAAAAGACCAAATCAAAAAATGTGCAACTAAATGAATAGACACTTCACAGAAAAAGTACAAATTGCCAAGAAATACAAGAAGAAATGCTCAACATATCTGGCCATTGGAGAAATACAGATTAAAACAATACTGAGATTTCATCTTGTTCTGAAAAGAAGGAACATTGTCAAAAAATCAAATAACAACAAATGCTGGTGAGACAGCGGTGAAAAAATAAAACTCTTAAACATTGTTGGTGGAAATATAAAGTAGTACAACCACTAATGGAAATCAGTATGGCAATTCCTCAAAAAACTGAAACAAGAAATTCCATTTGACCCAGTGATCTAAGTATCTAGATACTGTCCTCAAAGAGTTAGAAACATCATATTATGGTGACATGCATACTCGTTCTTATAACAGTACAATTCATAATAGTTAAATCTTGGAAATAGTCTGTGTATTCATCAGTAGATGAATGAATAAAGAAAGTGAGGCATTTACACACAATGGAGTGCCACTCTGCCATAAACTTGATTCATTTGTAGCAAAATGAATGTGCCCAGAACCATGTGAAGCGAAATAAGTCAGATACATAAGCTCAAATATCACATGATTTCTTCTATATGAAAACCCAAAGTATAAATGAAGCGAAAAATAAGATATAATTGGAAGTAGACAGATAGAGCTTTCTCAGATGGGAAAGGGTTCAAGAGATTGAGGGAGGGAGGAGAGAAAAGAGGAAAAGAAGTTGAACAAAAGAATTAAGAAGCATTATGTACATACATGTACCAACTCCACATGAGGAATGTAAACATGATGTATTGCAAACAAGTATTAATAAACATAAAAAGATAGATGCTGTAAAATTAGGATTGCCAATGAAGACCTATCTGAAAAAATCAGCCTTGAAAACTAGAGACCAAAAATGCCAGCTCCAATCAACCTATCCTTGCCTTCTCTCTCATTACAAGAGAGTAGTCAGATATAATTTCCATAACACTGGCCATTACTGTACCATAATGACCAGTGAGGTTTTATTTTTCCAGTTAGGTCTTATCTTCAGGGAATCACAATATATGCACAGCAAAGCAGGGCAGGAGGCAGACCTAAGAGAGCTGTAATTATCTCACACTATTATAAACACGTTGGCCCCCATACACGCTCTTGCCTTGGACTCAAGCACAGAACCAGTGTATCCTGCCCAAAGAGGGAATGTGGACATTCTGTTTCCAGAAGACAAAGTATTTACTTTGAAAAAAAAAACCATGTAGAAAGTGTGTTACTTTGCTATGTGTATCTTTAACTTGATAACATCAAGAAAGATGAGCTTTCTCAAAGGAGTACTTGGCAGTCAACTTCATCCACATTGGTGAAGAACAGAATGTGTGAATGGAACAATGGTTTTTAAATAAAAACATGTTCGAAATATGACAAGTCTGTCATAAAAGACTCCTTTTGAAGTTATTTTGAGCTCAGCTGTGGTATTAATTTGGGGGTTTTCACAGACCTCTTTGAGCTCATTTTTTACTCTTCTAGAGACTTTGGAGTAGGGATTGTGACTCTCTATTTAGGATTCTTATGTGTCACTTATTGATCCCACAAATGCTTCACTAAGTCACAGAGAAGAGTTTTAGCTGACACTTTTAATACTTTCTGAGTGGGGCTCTGGCCTGGGAGGAAGGCATTTCCAGTCATTGAACTGTCATTTTGCCCTGGGTCTCCTCCCTGGGGAGAAAAGTGTATGACTCCCAAGGTTCCTGGCAGCTTTGAAAGAATTCTCAGCCACCGCCAGCTTTACTTTGGCAAGTCATTCCATTCCCTTTCTTTCCTTCTTTCCTTTCCCATGGAACCTACTCCTTCCATCTGTCTTTCAAACTTGCCCTTAGACATAGCAATTCAAACTCGATTTTCCCCTTGAATGCACTCTCTCTGTTAGAGAGGCTTTTTACCAAGAATGTGGTGCCTGATCTCCATCTTGCCAAAGGGTTAAACAAAGACCTCCGTGCTGAGTAAAAAATTGTACAGACCTATTCATACATGCCTTTCTTCCTCTATTGTACTTGGCTAAAACTAACAACATATGCATAAAAAATGTAAGGGATAACAAATGCTTCCAAAGCAATGGAGAGATAACTGTAGTGCCATTCTATGAAATTCCTTTTATTTTTCACCTACTTTTTTGGAGTGCATTAATTCAGATACATAAATTCCAAGCAGGTTTTCATATCTTTTCAGATATGAAAAGTATAATGACTGTGAGTAGGGAAATGCTAAATGTCAGAAATTCCAAGTTCATGTTCCCCAAAATTGAAGTATGAATTCTGAGGGATGACTGAGGTTAAGAGTAGGAAATTTTGCTAAGGGAAAGACAGCTCCGAAAGAGACAGAAGGGGACCTGGAAAGTGGATTCCCTATAAGCCCACTTCCCAAAGGATATTTTCTAGAGCAAAATCACCAGGTGACTACAACATGAGTCACAATTATAATCAACTAATAAAATCACAAGTATAGTCACTTAGGCAATATTGATCCAATGGTAGCAAGGACATATGGATGACATCATTAACCTAGGTCAATAGACCATAGTCTTATCGTTAGTCTTAGTTTTGGTGGTCTTACTTTATTTTTCGTGGGTGGGAGAGAATGGCCCACCTCCAACGAGATACTAGAAACTCTCAAAGGGGTGATACCAAAAATCTCAAACTTCCATTTATCCCTGAGGGAAGTATGAAAATCTGGCCTTTGTGATTTTAATCTTCTTCAGATGCACCTTCAGCCACGGTATCGATGCCTTCTCATCTTTTGCACTGACTTCCTTGAGATTCCAGCCCCTACTATACAATATTTCCACCTAATTCAGCTGTCTTAATAAGTGTGTTTATTTGTGCTATTAAACATTGACTGTTAAATAACCTGACATTTGAAAAGTTAATAATTTAACTTCCACAACCTAATTAGAATAAACATTAAATGTTTTTTTTTTTCCAGGGCAGAATATAAAAAGCCAGGAAGATTTTAGTTTTGACTCTTTTTTTAGGGCAAGTGGAGTGGATCACTGCCCTTTTCTAGATTCCTTACTGCCATGAAAACCCACAGGAAAAGAACTATGCACAGAATCGTCAGCTAATCATCTGGTACATGAGCCAGAGTCCATCCTCCTGAATGGCAGCTCCATGCAGGTCAGAACTATGTACTTGGTCTAAGTGGACCACTTGTCTAACACATGCAGTTTCTGCTCATTGAATCACAGCAGAATCAAAGCCAGTGCTTCTCTGGTGACTAAATCTTTGTTTTCTTCTGCAATTTTCTGTTTTCTCTTCCCTCTTCCTTCCTTGACCTTCAGAGAGTTAGAGACAGTTATGCATCCAGGTGAAGGAGAAAGACGACCCCATCTTGCCTGAGTTATGGTTTGAATTTTAAATATCCCCCAGAAGCTTGCATGTCGAAGGCTTGGTCACCAGCTATGGAGATACTGGGAGGAGGTGGAAGGCAGATGTGGGGCTTAGTGGAAAGCTGTGTCATTGGGAACACGTCTGTGAAGGGGACTTTGGGATTCAGGCCCCTTCCTTCTTTCTCTTTGCTTCCTGCCTGCCAAGAGGCGAGCTGTTTCCTCTGCATATGCTTCTGTCACGATGCTGACTTGTCTTAGGCCCAAATACAAGTGACCATGGATAGAAACCTCTGAAATCATGTGCCAAAAGAAATCTTTCATCCTTTTAAATTGTTTATCTCAGGTACTTTGTCACAGAGATGGTAAAACTACTTCAAGGATGTGAGAAGTTCCTGAAGCCTCAAATATTCTTTTGTTAATACAACAAAAATTTCTTCAACACTCAGATGTTTTGTTTACTCATATATGGTATCTCAAACTTTTGTTTCTTATCACCTAAACTTTGTACTCCAGGTTCTGGGAACTATATCTGATTTGAGGGTGAGTGGCTTGTGGCTGTTGAGAGAGAGTAAATGGTGCAGAAATGCCCTCAGGGAAATTGAGAACAGAGGAGGAGGGATATGTGTACTGGGCTCTGCAGAGCTGGGAGCAGCTGATTGTTCCCAAATGGTGGAGCACGGGACAGGTAAAGTGCAGCTACCTGGTAGGCATCTTCTGTGAGTTTTGGCCCCCTAGCATGAGAGTCCAAGAAAGTCTATCTCAATTTTTTGATGCCAGTGATTCTCAACCTTGACCATGTTTTGGAATCATCAGTGGAGTTTAAAATGTGCAGATCATGTCCCAGATTAAAATCCCTCTGGCATAGGTCTCTATATTAATATACTTTTAAATCTAGTAATTATTTAAACAGGTAATTGCAATATGCCAGCAAGGTTTAGAACTACCGCTCTATGCAAATTTGATTTAAGCCCCTCCCATGTTGCCATGCCTGTGTTTGCTGATGTTATGGGGATGAGTGTTTGTGTCCCCTACCCCAAAATTCATATTTTGCAAGAACATCCCAAATCTGATGAACACTATACTATGGGGACTGTAGATCATGAGGGTAGAAAGCTCATGGTGGCATTAGTGTCCTCATAAGAAGAGACACATAAAAATTATCTTTTTGATCCTCTCTGTCATGTGAGAACACCATGAAGGCGACATTTGGCAAACAAGGAAAGGGTTCCTTATCAGGCACTGGATAGGCAAGCACCTTAATCATCGGCTCCCCAACCTTTACAACTATGAGAAATATATTTATGTTAAGACACTAATCTATGGTGTCTTAATCTATGGGGGTATTGCCACTCAAATTGATTAAGACCGGTGTTAAGAGCACAAAAATGAAGAAAGGGTCACAGTACTTGAAGGAAACATCACTTGGTTGGCTACACAGTTGAAGATGAAAGAGAGTTGAGCATACTTGGTTGCTGGCTCTCCCCTGCTGCTGACACAATTTGACTGTCTTATCTATCAGTGGCCTATGTGTACTCAAATTGTTAGAAACAAAACATCAGGATTTCAGGTGGCTTGCAACACAACAATCACTGAATATTCTCACAGAGAATCCAAGTGGCTTTTATATGTTTTGTGTCATGGTAATCTTGTAAATAATAGTAAAACCAGTCAATATGTGGAAGTATTTCTGAGGTAAGTGGTTGGGGCAAGAGGATCACAAGTTTCAGGCTAGCCTAGGCAACTCTGTCAAAATAAAACAATAAAGAAAAAGAGGTTAGAGGCATTACTCAATGGTAGAGTGCTAGCCTCATATGTGAAAAGCCTCCGGCTCTAACCCCAAAATTGCGTTATAGTAGTAATGAACACTGGGTAGAGCTTTATGGTTTTGCAGAAATGTCTTCATATAGCTGTGGTTCTCTACTGGGAATAATCTTCCACCTCAGGGGACATTTCACAATGTCTAGAGACATCTATGGTTGTCCTACCTGGGAAGAGTACTCTTAGTATCTAGTGGATAGAGGCCTGCAATACTAATAAATGTTCTATAGGGAAGCTTCTGGCAACAATTATCTCGTTTAAATGTCAAAAGTGCTAAAGTTGAAAAATTCCAACACATAAGATTTCATTTAAATTTTTGCAATTTTTAATGACTGCATTAGCTAGGTATTATAATTTCTTTGCAACTAAAGATCCTGGGCCATGAGGACAATGGGTTACTCATTCAAGATTGTAAACCACAAAGTTAGGCATCTGAGCCTATTTAACCACAGGGAAGCTTCATGTAGCACCAGTATAGTTGGGGTGACCAAGTGATTTATAGTGCATCTCTGCTTAGATTAAGTATCTTTCAGTAGGTAGAAGATTGAGTGGAGTCACCACAGCTGAATGAAATAATTTTCTTATCATATTTGATTCCTTGGTTTTGAAATAGGACTTGAATTTAAGGAACGAAAAGTTTGACCCCTGGGCATTTTATTTGGCTCATTTCATTTTTGTTTTAATTATGCTTATGAGTATTTCAGCTGGAGCAGAAGAGCCAATAAAGACTAATCTTTGACCTTGTCCTTGAACATCCCCTGGCAGGTGCCGGACTGTTTGGGAGAGCAATGGCTCATGAATACTGTAGCTGTTTGGAAGGCAGAGTTCCCTTTCTCTGGACCTAGTGTGGGCAGGCCAGGCTGGTTAGATCCTTAGAATCTGATTACTGGAAGCAGCTACAGGAAACCAAGCCCAACTAGTCTGCGCCACTTGGTGCTGGCCAGTTTTACAAAGCATAGCAAGCCCTCGTCCCTGATGATGACTTAGTCCTAGCTGGGAATTCATAGCCAAGAATCTGTTAAGTTTGCTTGTGGTATGACCTCCCTCCCCCATCACAAATTCTCATTGTCTATTTCAATCATAGCTTTCCTATCTGTAGGTAAGGAAAGTCTTCTACTTGTTTTTTGTTATTAAGGGTTCTCTAGAAAAACTCAGTAGGAGTTTGTAGAGATATGGTGAGATAGAGAGAGAGAGAGAGAGAGAGAGAGAGAGGGAGGAAGGGGGAGAACAAAGGAGAGAGTGAGAGATAGGCAAGAGACAAGAGAGAGGGAAAAAAGAAAAGAGGAGAGAGGGAAAATAGGATGAGAGAATGAATGAAAGAAAGAGAATAATGTATGTAATTGGCTTATGCAGTTATGAGGGCTGAGAGACCCCCACATCTGTAGCCAGCAAACTGGAGACCCAGGAGAGCCAATATTATATGTTTCAGTCTAAGTCTGAGTCCTAGGGTAGGAGAAGGCCAGTGTTCCACACTGGAGATAGATCAAAAAAAGCAAATCTTTCTTATTCATTCTTTTGTTGTATTCAGGCCTTTAACTGAGTAGACAAGACCCAGTCACATTAGGGAGAGCAATTTGTTTAATATACCAACTTGAACATTAATTTTACCTAGATGTGCCAAGGGTAATGTTTACCCAAACACCTGGGTATCCATGGCCAAATCAACTTAACACATGTGATTAACCATCTCATTCTTCTTCTGAGAGATATCTTGATATACTGATGAGGCATCTTGAGCTTATAGGCTTAGAAATTGTATTAGGGAATACAATGGTAATGTGACTTTTTTCATGAAGTGAATGTTTATGTAGTGGTGAATTTTTTAATCTTTATTTGCACTGTTGGACAAGTATCCTGTTTGTCAAAGGAGCCTGTTTCTCCTTCCTAGATGCAAGAAATGCTGTGAACATTCCTCATTCCTGGTGGGCAGCTCTGCAAGCATCAGGTCCCCAACAGAAACTTCTAACTTGTAGCATACTCTGAACTTTGAATTTTTATTAAATGTATTTTTGAGTTAAAATAAAAATAATTTGCATGGTGCTGTGATGAGACTAGCACAGTGCTGTGAATTTGTGGAATGAAGAATATTTCTTCTAGGTCGAGATTGCATAATGGGCTATAAAATTGTTCAGCACAGTAGCTGTGACTTACTTTGGCTAATGCAATTGTTGTGGGTTTTCTACATATGGGAACAAACTCTCCTCTTTGTTCCTTCTGTCTTAAGATCAGCAATATTTCAGATAAAGGCTGCCATTTGTTTGGGTTCTGGGCATGGTGCTGAGCCTTAGCTGACCAGCAAAGGATGCAAATGTGAACTGGAAATAAACTTCTCATTGTTGTAGTTCTCTCAGATTTGCAGGCTGTTTCTTATTTACTTATAGCATGATCTGATTGTGACACCAACTGCTAATTTCCGTAAAATATATCCCCAGTACTTGGAGAGGCCTCTGCAGCTTGGGAAAGAAGATTGATTCAAAGGGTATGGTTGCTTCTGCTTTCCTAGTGAGTTTGCATTAAAGTAGGAAATACTTTCAGGGAGAATTTCTTACTCTCCATGAAAAATTACAAATGCATTGGAGTTTGATAAATCTGTTAACTCATTGTGTTATCACTTATTTGTTGTATGCCCCTTAAGAGGTTATTCAATTTTGTTTGAAAATCAGATTTTCTTTTCATGAAACTAGGATAAGAACACTTATATCACAGCATTGCAGGAAGATTAAATTTTATATAATGTCCTTAGCATAGTAATATGCATATTACTGTAAGAGCCTGATGCATGGTAGCTCTTACTGACATGTAGACATACAAAGACATTTAAATAGCAAGGTACACAGTCTGAATGCTGAACCTGGAGAGAAATGTGATCATTTACAGCACTGAGTCCTTGGTAGCACTGATACATCCATCCTATGTTTTCTCTAATTGCAATATGGCTAAATAGCAATTAAAATTTTTTGACAGTTATCTAACATTTGAGAAACTGAGTTGATTTGAAACTGTTTTTAGAAATGGAATACGTTCATAGACTAAAAAGTTTAAAGAGTCATGTTCAAACCAAGCCAGCAAATAATTTCAGTTAACTTTTCAAAAACACATCTGCTGATGTTTAGCTGTTGACTAGGTCAACAACTAGCAAGATCAAAAGCTAAAGCCCACGCAGTTCCTTAACATCATAACTTGGACTGGGGATATACCTCAGTGACACAGTCCCTGCCTGGCAAGTGCAAAGTCCTGAGTTCAATGCCTGATACAAAAAAAAAAAAAATCATAGCTAGGTTAAACTTTGGTGATAGAAATGTGAACAACGACTTCTATGTGAAGATGAATGATAGCACGTGTAACATGCTTAGTAATACTAGATGAATGGATGGGATGGAGTGCACAGAGTGCAGGAGCACCAATTAATAGGAGGTACTCAGCCCTCATTTTGTGAAGGCAGTGCCATCTTGGTGTCACAGGATAAGTTTTAGCCTTGCTCCAAAACAACAGCAAGAGCAGCAACAGCTACCCCAATCCAACGACCCGGTGTTCTTTGATTCACCCAAGTGCTTGATGCCATGGGTAAGAGTGAGAAGGAAGCGCTGAGGCCCCTGGCCTAGTCAGCAAGAGATGAAGCAGGTTCAAAGCATCCGATTTAGGTGCGGTAAGTATGGGTAAGCCAGACTTCTGCAAGAATGTGACTTCTGAACTAAGACTTTGTGGAGAATAAAAGAAAGAGAGATAGAGATGATGATAGTGCCACAGGAAGGCAGGAAGTTGGGAAGAACTTTGAGCCCTGAGCTATGGATGAAGGGCAGTGAAGCGGAAATAGGGAGAGGAAGGGGCAGAGGGAAAGAAGAAGGCTGAGGATGCAGAGCGAGGGAGGTAGAACCTTGGTACTTGTTTACCTGCTTTCCAGGTGCACTGGAGACTCACTAAAAGGGCTTTCAGGGAAGGAAAGGGATAGTCTGAGTAAGCTTTTCAAAAGTTTGCTATGGCTCTTCAAAAAATTAAACATGAAATTGCTGTATGATCAAGCAGCTCTTCTGGATATAGAACCACAAGGATTCAAAAGAAGGACTCAAACGAGGTGTGTATACTTAAGATTACAGCAGCATTACTGCCAATAGCTGAAAGATGGAAGCCACCCAAGTATCCTTTGACAGAAGATCAGATAAACAAAATGTGTATGTGTATTCAGTGTTAAAAGGAACAGGACGTCCTGACACATTATTCAACATAAATGAACACGAGGGCATCATGCTAAGTGACATAAGTCTGACAGGAGGGACAAATATTCTGCAGTGTCTCTCCCCTGAGGCATCTAGACTATTTACATTCATAGAGACAGAGAGTCTCTAGAAGTTGCCAATAGCTGAGGGCAGAGAGAGTGAAGGCTTGTTTGATGGGTAGAGTTTCAGTTTTGAAAGATGAAAAATTACTGGAAGTGGATGGTGGTAATTATTGCATAACAATATACTTGATACCACTCAACTGTTTACTTTAAAATGGTGACATGGTAAATGCTTTGTAAATATTACTCTAATGACATCATATATAACATGCTTAAATTATGCCAGTTGAGCACGATAGGATGAGGTGGACTGTAAAAAGTACAGGAGCACCAATGAATAGGAGACATTCAGTTATTTCTTTTCTTTTTTTGTTTTTAAAAACCATTTTATTGCAAAGAGAAAGAAAAGGAAAAAGAAAACATAATTTCAAAACACATCAATCAGGGGGCAACAACGGTACATACATTGCACATTGTCATCCCCAAATCACTCACCGAGAGCACATTCAACTGAACAATAGCAGCACAGACATTTGTCTTCACTGAACCCAGAGAAATCAATAGCATAACTATCTTACACACACACACACACACACACACACACACATGTTTCTTTCAGCTTCTAACCCTAGTGAGACAGCATGATGTTCATGCATGCATGTCTGATTTATTTCAGTTATGAGTATGGTCTCAGTTGCAACCATTTACCTACAAAAGTCGCCAGTTTATCCTTCTATATCAGCCCTCGTTTCTTGAAGGCAAATGCCATCTTGATGTCATAGGATAAGCTGAAGCCCTGTGTGTTATAGCTGCCATATAGGGAGTTGGGCAGGAGAAAGGAAACCAGTGTGGGAGACAGGCTGCCGGCTTATTGCTGGAGTCCTGGTGAGAAACCAGGCTGGCTTGAAGTGGATGGGGCAAAGCAGTGAGTAGAAATGGACAAGTTCTCCACCCATTTTCAAGGTGGCTGCACTGAGCTTGGGAATGGCTTAGAAGAGAAAGGGGAAGTGTCAAACCTCGAGGATGACTGCACTCTGCACTCTATCCTGGCGGGAGCACTGAGACGATAGCACTGCCATCGATTGCAGTGGTGAATGCTGGGGGAAAAAAACAGATTTGGAGGTCAGGGGCTAGTGAGGAGGAAGACAAGTGAGGAGTTCAAATGTTCAGGCTGGTGACACTGTTGGGAGGATGATGAAAGATAACAAGGCAAATGTCAAATCGGGGCTTGTGGATACAGACCTGGAGCTCAGAGGGACATACCAGGGAGGATATGGGTGACAACAAGGTTGAGATGCTGTTGAAACCACAAGAATACACGAGATTGCTCAAGCAGAGGGTGTAGACCAGTGAGAAAAACATGTAGTCCACGAAGTGAGACAAGCCTGCAGTACATCTGGCAGATCAACCTTCTATTCCAGAAAATTAGTTTGTTTTTCTCTTTAACCAGAGATGTGGGCACTTGAATGACATTCATTGGTGCCTACATAAAAAAAAATTGCATGGAAACTGAGTTCATGGGAGGTGAGGGGCGTTCTGGAGCCCAGAAGTGCTGGTCAGTCACATGGACCCCTAGATCTCCTGGCTGCAAAATATAGATGACTGGTTGGTTTGGTGACAGAGGTCAGGATCAGGGTTTGAGTCCACAAGGGTGTTACTAAACCAACTGTATCAAAACTTTCTGCACAGTGAAGCTAAACATGAGAAAAAGGGGAAAAAAGACTAACTATTATGTCTAAGAGAGGAGATATAGAGTAACTAGGCTCCAAATCATCTCGAAATGAGAAGGATTTTCATACTCCAGTCTATTTGTGTCTAGATAGTAATCTCTTATTTGTCTTCAGCTGGTCCATCTGAGGCCTTGGTGCTAGCAGGAAAGAGAGAATTAACACTTAAACAGCACCCACTTTCATCTTTAAGAGAGATGCAAAACCAGTCTCAAATTATAATGATTTATTACTAATACAAGTATCAGTCACTGTATCATGCATATATATTTGAGGAAATTTCTCCGTCTCTCTCTCACTGTCTCTCCTTCCCTCCCTCCTATCACTCCTCTCAGCAGAAGACTTATTTTATACTTCCTAAGAACAAAAGCTGCTAACAATACGTTCTTGCCTCAGGGAGAATTTTCACCCATATACCTGGGCAAAGCTACATTTGTAATAGTCTATGTGGGCACCTGAACTGATGAGCTAGGGTCTGTTGGGGAGCAGCCCGAGAAGTTTGAGAAATTAAACTCTATGCCTCCTCTCAGTGCAGTCTGGAGGGCAGAATAAGGTCTTGCGACTTTAGTCTAAAAAAATAGAGCAGGAGGAAGAGGGCTGGCCAAGGTGGAGGGACTGACAGGTTGTACAGGTCTCTAGAACCAGGCAAAGTACACTGGGAACTTGGGGAGGGAATAGGGGGTGAAGTAGCCAGTTGCCAGGTGCTGAGCTACAGCGTTGTGAGCTCTCTTGCGCAAGAGACAGGCTAGAAGCCTCCTGTCCTGATGTTGGCTCCAGATATTCTGTGATAGAGGCTCCATTCCGCTTCCTACAAAGGTCTGGATCCAAGGCCAGTGGTATAGGCAGGACCCAAGAAGGGTTAGAATGCTGAGTCAATCAAAATGCATGAAATGCATATCCATATGTCCATGTCCATATGTGTACATGCACGCTTGTGCACCAAATGTTTACACACATGTGCACAATCATGCAGGTGCTCATGTGTGTACATGAGTGTGTTTGTTCATGAGTGTGGGCCTTTTCATATGTGCATGCATGTCTGCATATATTTATTCACACATGTGTATGGTATACATACTTATGCATGCATGAATGTGGGTATGTTTGTGCATGTGCACAAATGTGCATCCTATGTTCAAATTCATGTACCCTGTATGTACGTGTGTGTGTATGCATGCATAGATACATGTGCTGCTTCCAGTAATATCTGAGACTGGCCTCTCAGCTGGGGGTTACAGGCACATCCTGAGGCAGGGAACTGAGCCAGGATGTCTGCTGTTTCTCTAGTGTTATTACAAAGTGATTCTGTGATTCTGCAGAGAGCACTCTGGGACAAAGTACTAATCAAGACCTCCTGTGGCCATGGAAATAGTCTCATTATGGCTATGTCTTCTCCTGGGTTAGCTTCACAGGTGTTTGCTCTGTTTTGTTTGGCTCTAGATAGGCTGTTGTATGGAGGTGAATTCCAGTGGTCGAGTTTGTTCATTAGAGTTCTTACAAAGTACATGCTTTTCCTTCAACAAAACCAAGGCTACATGATCAGAATGGGGTTGGCTGCTGGACAAGAGTTGCATCTATTTTGTGATCTCCCCTTATCATCATAGTCTCATGGTCAGAGGGGAGGAGGAATGACTGCAGGAGGAGTCTCCCTTTTCCTCATTAGTCTTTTCCTCCTGACTATTCAAGATTAGCAAGGCCTATCAGACATCAAGGAAAGCATAAAGAAAGGAAATTGCTGCACGATATCTGGTTTGATTAAAATGGCATTGGCAGAAATGCTATTGTAAGAGCAAGAACAAATAGTGCCCTTTTCCCTTTTCTTGCCCTGGTTCCCCTGTCCCTGGTTCTATGCATTTGGTCCTTTTGGGAGTATGAAGGTGAGTTTAGAGATGGTACCTTCAATCAGGGGAAGCAGGGCTTGGCCAAATCTAATGAGATACTTCTGAACTGGAACCTTGTTGCAAGGAACTAAGATGCTTGTAGGTATAGAGAGAAGAAAGGAAAATTGTGAAGGAGTTGAATGGATATGTAAGATAGATGACCCCATCACAAGTCACCTATTGCTCTATCAGAGCTTTGGGGAACAAAGTGTGTCAAGAGGATGCCACTTGTTTACTCAACACTCATTCTTTCCTTCTTTTACTATAACAGGAAGGGAAATGTACCAACCTGAAACCTCTATTTCAGTCTCCTTTGCTGGGAGTGTGATGTAAGCAGATGCTGGAAGGAGATGTAAATGAAAGTCTTGGGATGGTTTTCTGAGAAGGCCTTCTGAAGGGGCTGAAAAAATGACCATTTGTGCTTCTGTCTTCCCCATTTCCCCATGTGCAATGTGAGATGACTGGAGCCGCTGCAGAAGCTGTGTTGTGATCATGAAGTGACTTTAAAACAGCAAACACCTAAGTAAAGAAGGAGCAAAAAGATGTGAGACCTGGTTCTTGATATATGGTAATTTATGTGAAAGAAACTGATTCCCTAATGTGTTTAAGCCATTCTTAATCTGGGTTTCTGCTTACAGCAGACAAAAGCCTCCTTAGCTAGTTCAGGGGGTTAACCTGCTGTGCCCTCTGCATCTTTCCTGCCTGGCAGGCAAGTTTTCTTAATTGGCTTAGGTCTCTGCACAGGACCCTTATTCAAAAAGGTTAAGAAAAACTGAAGGCACAGAGAAACTTAGATAGAGGAAATTGTATTATGGTAAGTCAAACTTTCAAAAATAAACATAAGATTGTGTTTAACAAATACACTTCTTCAACGTGCATAAATATTTTAGTCACTTTTTAAAAATCTCAGAGTGGGGGGCTTGAAACTACTTAGTTTAGGTCTCACCTCCCCTTCTTTTTTTTCTTACTTATCATCATATGACTATATGAAATTGGCAGAAGACCAAGAAATTTGTCCAGTCACTCAGCATTAGTTCCCAGAGGCAGCAACTCTTCCTACGCTGATACAGATGGAGGCAGAGACTGGGTTACTAATAAATGTTGGGGTGCAATGCAAAGACTAGGGGATCATAGACTTGAACAAGCAGCACACTATTCTAAAAGTTCATTTACAAAAACTACGCCATAAAAAAGACATTTTTATTCCAAAGATCCAGTAGCTCTTTAAAAGAAAATTGTCTTATTTATCTTTACCACTGCCCCAATAATTAGGCAAACCATGTCATTTTTATAAATAATGACCAGAAGAGTTTGGATTAATATATTGGGTGGCTTTGAAACTGGGTGACAAAGAAAGGACTGAAAATTTAGGTTCTCTGATTGTTCCTGCTAAGTGTAATTTCCTCAAATAATAACAGAAATGAGTTGATTGAAAATAGTAAAAAAATGGAATTACTGGGGTTTTTTTCAAATCTATTTTATTTCAAAGAGGAAAAAAGAAAACAAAAATTTCAAAAACACATCAATCAGGGGGCAATGATGGTATATACATTGCACATGATCATCCCTAAATCATTCACCCAGAGCACAACACATCTATCTTCAATTGTCCAAACAGTACCAGTACAAATCTTTCTCTTCAATGACTTCTGAGAAATCAGTAATATAACTATATTAACTATCTTTTTTATCTACTTATATATACATATACATACACATACATAATACTATTTCTTTCAGCTTCTCACGCTAGTGAGACAGCACAATGTTTGCACATGTGTGTCTGATCTATTTCACTTATGAGTGTGCTCTCAAGTTGCATCCATTTACCTATAAGTCTCCAGTTTATCCTTCTTGATGGCTGAATAGTACTCCATCATGTAAAGGTACCACATCTTTTTTATCATCCCTCAGTCAATGGGCATTTAAGTTGTTTCAAAGATCTAGCTATTACAAATTGTGCTGCTATGACCATGGGAGCGCGTATATTGCTGTGGCACAATGTTTTTAATTTTTCTGGGAATATACCCAGAAGGAGAACAGCTAGGTCAAATGGGACCTCTCATCCTGCTTGCTTGAGAAATCTACACACTGATTTCCACAGCAGTTGCCGCAGTCCACACTCCCACCAACAGTGGAAAGTGTTCCTTTTTCCCAACAGCCCCTCCAGCATTTGTTATTGCTTGATTTCTTGATAGTCATTCTTTCTGGGTGAGGTGGAATCTCAGTGTTGTTTTAATTTGCATCTCTTGAATGACCAGTGATGTTGAACACTTTTTCATGTATTTATTACTGTTTGTATTTCTTCACCTGAGAAATGCATATTCATCTCAGATGCCTATTTTTGGATTGGATCTTTAAATTTGGGAGGACTGATTTTGAGTTCTTGATATGTTCTTGAAAGTAATCCTTTGTCTGAGGTACAGGTGGCAAACATTTTTGCCCACATTGTGGATTTTCTCTTCATTCTGTTGGTGGTTTCTCTTGCTACACAAAAACTTTTCCACAGCATGAAATCCCAGCAGTTGATTCTTTGTGTGGAATTACTATTAAAAATAGGGGTAATCAAGTTGGACTTGAAGTTCTATGATGCTTTATAACGTGAAATATTGAGAATTGATTATCATTTGGGTGACTGAATAATTTGGCCCAGGAAGAGTTGAAGAGTTTCTGAAAAATAAACCCACCATTTCCTCTAGAATATTTGAAGATTTGAAAATCTATCTTTCTTATCTCTTTAACTCTCTGTCTACTTATTTCTTTATTATCTATCTATCTATCTATCTATCTATCATCATTTATTCATCTATCTAAATCTATCTTTTCTCTCCCCTATCAATTATTTTGATTGTTTCAGACATTGTACTTTGAACAGGTGTACTTCTTAACAGCCACACAAGTATTGTTATCACAATTCAATTGAGTAAAAAATAAGACCAAAATAGTTAAGAATTTCCCTAAAGTCAAAGAGCTAAATGCAGAATGACATTTGGAAATGTCTATATGGTCCCACTGAACCTATGCACTGAATAACTTTGCTAGACTGGCTTGGAATGGCTTACTTGTACCCTGACAAAAAAGTAGAGAGTTCATCTCAGCTAATGCACATTGATTGCACAGACACAAAGTGGACTTTACAAAAACATTCATTTGATGGCCTTTGATGGAAAAGAAATTGTATAAAACCCTGTCATGATTTACTCTAGCCCCTAAAATTTGTTTTAAAAACCTAAGAAAAAGTTATGAATTTAAAAGCTGTTGGATAAATTGGGAAAAGAAAATCATTCATAGCAAAGATGAATTAAATGTGCATCTTCATGGCCATTAGAAATGGTCCTCTCATATATTTGAGTTGTAAATATGCCTCTGTTACATGTACTTTTGTCCCTTCAAGTGATACAGTATTTTGGTCTTGACCTTCAGGTAACATCCAGATTTCATAATATGAAGTTATTTAATTTTGTAGAGAAATAATTTTGAATTATATCTTATAACACACAGTTTTTTGCTCTGTGCAAGTGATGTCTGGGATGAAATGTCTAGTTAAATGAAGGAATTAGCAAACCTATAGAAGAGTTCAGATGATACATTATTATTATTATTTTAGTAAAAATATAGGTAGAAATTTGGTGTGAGAGAAAATAGTAATAACATTTGGGAATACAACCACTGTGAAGGATGAGTATATTTATAGGAGCTATGACTCTGTAGACCTAGGACTGTGAAGAAACAGGAACCTGTAGTGCCATTATTTGATTATTTGGAGCTCTTAATGGGTTTAGGAAGAGTCTTTATCTGTTCCCAAGATCCACTACATTCTGATGTGGGAAAGCAATAATTCAGGATGGTTATAAACATAATGAGACATTCTCATAAAGGTGAAGTTAAGTGTTAACAACATACTAAGTAATTTTTTCACCACTTGTTATGGTTTGTGTTCCAACGGTTACCACGGAAGCTTCATGCAATCATGGATACAACTGAATCCAGCATTTGTGATTGGTTCATTGTCTAGCACTGGGATTGGTGGTGTGAGTGTTATACCTGCCCAGTGGCAGACTCGACATACAGTGTAAGGGCAGAAAGAAGGCATATCTGTCCTCTTTTGCTCTGTTGGCAATTGCTGCTTGCAACCGCCATGAGCAGCTGCCCCTCAGCCACACCACTTTGCCTTATAACTAGCTGAGTATGGACCAAAACCTCCCCAAAACTGTAACAAATAAACTTTTCCTCCTTCATGTTGAGCATCAGGTATTTTGTCTTAACAACAAGAGAAAAGTAACCAAGATACCACTTTTTTTTGAAATATATAAAAAATAAAATCCTTTATTACCAAATATATATTTACTGTAATATCTAAAATTTTCCAGAACAGTAAATTTGTCTGAAATTCTAATTAATACACCTATATTGAAAATACAAACATTTTCTAAATTTTGTTTTTAAAGAATTCTTTTTTTTATTTATAGAAAAAAGTAAAACAGAAAAAGCATAGAAAAACACAGCATTAAAAAAGTAAGAAATCACTAGATGATAAATTACATATTGTTATCTTAAAAGTAGTTGCTCAAGTCACAAAATCAAAGCATAAAAATATAAACAATGACAGTATAAACCATTCTTTTTGATAAACTAACAAAAACTTAGTTGTATGGTTATCTGTCTTGCACATTTAAGCATACATACAGTTATATCCTGTAGAGCACTTTCTTTCCCTTTCATTATCTCAATATCTATTATACACTTTGGGTCTTATTATTCTTTCAGTTTTTTATTATTATTGTCTATGCTAGAGAGACAATATGATATTTACAAATATGACCCTGATTTATTTCACCTATGAGGATAGTTTCAAGTTGCCTCCATTTACCTAAAAAAGCCTCAAGATCATCCTTTTTATAGTTGAGTAATATTCCATTGTATAAAAATACTACATCTTTTTCATCCATTCTGTGGTTGATGGGCATTTTGGTTGTTCCCAAGATTTAGCTATTACAAATTTTGCTGCTATAAACATGGGTGTACATATATCACTGAGACATGACCTTTTCAACTTTTCTGGGAAAATATCCAGGAGAGGAATAGCTGGATTGAATGGAACTTCCAATCTTAGTTTGTTGAGGAATCTCCATACTGATTTCCACAGTGGCTGCACCATTCTGCACTCCCATCAACAGTGGAGAAGAGTTCCTTTTTTCTTACAGCCTGGCCAACATTCGTTATTAGTTGATTTCTTGATGGCAGCCATTCTTTTTGGAGTGAGATGAAATCTCAGTGCTGTTTTAATTTGCATTTCTCATATGACCAGTGATGCTGGCTAAAATTCTTTCCCATTCTGTGGGTTTTCTTTTCACTTTGTTGGTGATTTCTTTTGAAGTGCAAAAACTTTTTTTTTTTAAATAAGATGAAAGCCCAGTTTCTTCTGAGCAAAGAAACATATAAACACATTGTACCACATATTTTTGCTGCTTCTGTTGAAGAATTGGTTTCTTCTGATAGAGATAATAGGAATCTCTGGCCAGATGTTACACACAAAAATATTTTCCTCTGTTGTCTTTTTGCCATCCATACCAGAGCAAAGACACTCATTTGTGTTTCTGGACATATTTATATGGGGAGTCAAACCATGTCTGTACATTAGTGATCAAGGACCTAATTACTTTGAATCAATACAGCCATTTCTCTCAGTGTTGCTTCATTCTCTCCCAATTGCTCACCATTTGGAAGAAGACCTTGATACAAGGAGCTTCTTTTCCTGAAACGACAAAGCAATGGGGATTTGATTTTGTTTCAAGTGACTGGGAAGGCCCCGTGCTCTCTACAGAGAATCCCATTGCAAGAAAAAGAGTGTTGGGAGAATTTCTGGCTATTATTAATATTCAGCAACCATCTTTTGGGTCCCTTTCAACCTGCCCCTAACTCATTTCTAGTTTGGTGACATTAGCATCTTATTTGTCTTAAATAATAAGAAAAAAAAGTGAAGACAAGAATGCTCAGGATGCCTTCATTTTCCCCAGGTTAAGCTTTACGTGTCATGTTTGAAAGGAAACTTGGGTGGTTTTGTTCTCCTAAAACAATAGATAAAGAAAAGAAAAAGCCACTCAGGCCTAAAAAGTAGTAGTTTTTTGCAGCTGACTTCCTGCTTCTGCCAGGCAAGAAGGAGCCTGGTTTGTCCTTAGTTCACCCTTGCTCAGCCAAGCTGTATGCAAATAAGTGGTTTCTGTGTCTGTCCATGTGAGACTCAAAAAAAAAAAAAAAAAACAAAAACCACTGTTGCTACAAACAAATAATAATAATAATAATAATAATAAAAAACCCAAGACAAATTAACTCCCAGGAGATTGCAGCAGAACAGGGGGGCTTTTTGTGGAGACATATCCTGTTTTGCCATTTAAGTTGTGAACCCCTGGTTAATCACCTCCCTAATGAACCATACTCAGTTGCAAAAGGTGTCAAAGAATTCAAAACACTCCCAGGACAATTTTTCTAACCTTTGGCCCTGTGGAATGCTATTTTTAAGGCTAATTTGCTTTGATGGAAAAACACTCAAAAATCTTAAACTATGCTTGCGGAACTTATTTTTCAGTCAGTATCAAGGTCAATAAATTGGTTTTTAATCTTGAAATATGGAACTGGCAGCATTCACTTTGCTATTATTTGGTGGGACTTCTTCAAACAGTGGTGTCTCCTGAATAAGGAAAGTTACCTCTGTTATTTGCATCTGTGCTTCTAATGTTCGTATTTGTTTTGGTGAGTCATCTCCTAAGCAGTACCTGATGACTTTGTTACCACCCTATTTTGTGTTTCATTTCAGGGCTGGGTGAGAAATGCAAAAACCATCCAGAAAGACTTAGTTTAGCAAGGAACAAAGAATATATTAAATAGGCCCAATTTAACAGAATTAGAATCAGAAAATAAATGTGTTTATCTTTATTCTCTGCTGTAAGTGAAGGTATCTGGGACAGAGTCCTTACTGCATAACTTGTCTTTTAGCTTCATCCTTAAGCTTCCTCAGAAACTTTGCAGACAGTCTCCAGGTGAGAACCGGTAAAGCAGTCAACTGGGGTAAAGAAAGAAATACTGCTTTTATTTTTTTATTGTTCTAATTTTCTTTTAATTTCCCTCTTGGGCATGTTCTAAACCTTACATAATATTTAGTTAAGAAGGGTGTTTTCAGTTTGCACATACATGTAAATGTATTTGTGAGTGAACACAAACTTTTACTTTTTATATTTAGGGGACAAAATTTAAAAATAAAAGTTTGGAGTAGTCTGCAGCAGAGGTAAGCTTGAAGGAAGGCAGTCACATTCAGAAGGAAAAGGCAGGAGGTGGTGCAGTCACCCAGGAGACAGCTCCTTAACAAAGGAGTGATCCTTACCACAGAGAAGCAGAGGGCTCCCAAGAGAGACAGGTCCTTGGATCATCCACTGGGTGTGGGTCTAGGGAGGGGAGTGTTGAGGGCATGAGTGTGGTGTGGGCAGTAAGGGAATGTATCATTTTTGTGCCTAGTCTGCTCCAAGATTCAACCACAAGTGTGTGCAAGTTTATAACACCTCTCTTGATCCCGGTTGATGTTTGTGTTGCTGGTCTTGGCCCATTTGGAAAACCTTGAACCTACTCCAGCTGGGAAACACCTCCCACATCTCAAGGCCAGCTTGCCTAGAGATGACTGGGCTCATATCCTCCAGCTCTTCTTTCCGGATTGGTGTCAAAATATGAATACACAGAGCCTCATACTCCAGGACACCATCTTTTCCATTTTCTACATGGGTCTGCTCAGACAGTGAGACAACTTGTAAGATGTTTTTTTTTTTTACCTCATGTGCATATAAATTAAGGGATGTAGCTGGGCATCTGTCTCAGAGTCTTCAAACACAGAGTATTCATGAATACTGCAAAGTCCAGCCGGTCAATTAGAAGGTTGGTCCAGCCAGAACACATAGAAGAACTTTTCATGATGATGTGACTGAATTCCATACGTTTTTAATGGTCTTACTCTGACTTGACTTCAAGTTCTGATACCCATAGAGGGCATAAGATGGAGTAGGCTTTCAGGAGGGATGATGAATTCACACTCAAAGAGGTGAATTTGGTTTGCATCATATGGGTTTAGAGATGGTAATATCCACTACAGGACAAAAATTAGAACCGGACCCTTTCAGATTAGAGACCAGAACAACTAAAACTACAGGTGAAAAATGTACATGAGACCAGACATCCTTGGCAAAATGGCTGGTTCAGAATGTAGCCAGGAGCTGTACAGGAGGAGACAAAATTATCTTGTCAAAACAGCAAGGAAGTCACTAAAGGTAACAGCGATATAACAAAAAGGGATAGGGCCATGGAGCAATTTAAACACTCCTCCACCACACACAGTAATTTCAGTGGATTGGAGCACACTAACATATAGAAATCCTACTATGTGGGTTAGGTGTCTTATATGTCTTTATTATGTGTCCTTTGTTTTTGGGATAGAGCTGTGTTACATAAAATTTCATTTTGTGCCTGGAAATTACATTAAGATGAAATTAAAAAGGAACAGTGGCACCTCTTATAGTAGTGTCACCTGAAAGACAAACACCAACAGAAAGCCCAATGCTGTCTCTCTGGAGAGAGGAAAGGAAAAGTTTGGCAAAAACTGTTGGAAATAACTGGCTTCTTGTACTGTCTTCATTTTGATGAGTTAATTTGTGTGTATGCACATATTGAATTACACTTAAGTACATGGAAAATCTAAAATGCTAAAGGAAGAGGAAAATGCTACATAGTGCATATTTTAAGTGTTTTTTTCCTGTTAAACTCAAACCACTTGAAAGCTAGAAAGAGATAGTTTTGGAAGATGCAATGCTGAAACTGACAGTTGATGCTGGTAGTCATTATGGGAGTTAAGCACTATAATTGCACCCAGCATTGGATTCTGTACACAGATTGATTCTCAACAAGGGTGGTGATAAAAAGTGAATGCACCGGAAGCATAGGGACTGGGAGTGGGGTTTAATTACCTGTCTGTCAGAGGCCAGTTTTGGAACCTCAGGTGAATCATGATCTTTTTTTTTCTATGTGACTAACTTATCACCTTTGAAAAAAGGACATGTAAAAAGCTTTCTTGACATAAAGAATTTGGGGATGTAATATGGCAGAGTGAGAAGAATTGGGATTTTGCAATAACCAGTGTGATTTTGGGCAAGTCACTTATTTTCTAGGTTTGGTTTCTCAATCAGCAAAATGGAGCTAAGAAAGAGTGACCTATTTGTTTATAAGTGTATGCTGAATTTCTAATTCATTCTAGCTGATATTTTGAGCAGAGAAGACCTATAGACACTTGAGACATTGTTTCTATCTTTGAGAAGTTTATGACGAGAAATAAGGTCTATAAATAAGCAAACATAATGAAGTATGATGTCTTCTTCTAGTTGGCCTAATGTGGAAGACCACCATATCACCCTCCCCTAGAACCAAGTATGATTGTGCTTTCTTGTGAGCCCTATAGGCTGTATAGAGATGACTTCCCTAAACTGGCTTTCAGTTAATTAGTGAGTCTGGCTGAAAGCAGGTGGCTGATGATGGACTAGCATTGTTGTCCTCATAGCCATGGTTGAGCTCAGGTAGACAAGCTGCTATTACCGATACTGATACCGTGAGGCTAAGACATGAGATAACGTCTTCACTGAGGCCTGCATGACCCCAGAGAAAAATTCCTTCCCAGAACTCGCTATGAATCAGGTTACTTGTTAACCGTAACCTAAATCCGGCTGTTTCTGTCTCTTTGGCAAGCATGCTTTGTTCCTCTGTTAAAAGGCCTGCCCGCCCACCTGACCACTTGTTTAGCACTTCCAGCCACAATCCCCTCAGTGAACAAATACCACCATTCTGGGTGCCTTGTGGCCTTTTGTTCCTCTTAAGCAACTGGTCATCCCAAATCCCTGCTGCACCCCTATTCTATCTCTTGCTCTTTCTTCCCACCATGCACTGTAACTCTGGGCAGGAGACTGGAGTCCACTGCAGATGGGGTCTCTGATAGCCTAAAAGAGTTTTGAAGTCAGTGAAGCACAAATTATCCTTTAAGGATATTTATCAAGTGGAAACAAAAACCACGTATGAACATTGGAATGCATATGTTTTGGAAAATTGTTCTGCAGTATTAATTTACTATTATTATCATTGCTGTTATTGTTACTATTGTCCTTGCCTTTGAGGGCTGATAGTGTGACTGGGGAAATGTGATCATTTTAAGGAGAAAAGGCCACAAAAACAACAGCAGCAACTTCAAGCCATTCAGAGCTATTCACCTGAGAGCTGGGGGATGTTAGAGGAATTCAAAAACAAAATAGATAACATTTTACAAACATTTACTGGATGTAATAGAATATAGGACAGTCCTTCTAATTGTTCTGGATAAAATTCAACCTGAACTTCGTTTTCCGTTAAGGCTAAGCCATGCAACTGGAGCTAGGGAGATAGCGGATTGGATGTAGGCTGAATCTTGATCCTAAGGAAAGAGACATAAAAGAAAAATCGGACTTTTTCAGTGCTCTTAGACAGTATGATGAGGAAGATAGGAATGAGATAGAGTGAGCAACTCACTAATGCTTCCTTAATTTGTTCACTTAATATACCAACATTTATATGTATTTCTGTCATCTAATTTTGTGTTCTGCAATTGTCCTAAAAATTTTTGTTATTTGGAGATTTTTTTCTCATTTGTGCCCCTCCCCAAGGAATTCGAAGGTCATATATTTCTAAAATTTTAATATATGACAGAATTTATAACAGTCATATTAAATCTATCAAAGTTTGACAGGTGTTCAGCACATTTGTCTTCTGCTTTACCAGATTATATTTCCTTTCAAAGTGTTGCCTCATATTTGTGGGACATACCAAATCTGTGGATTCATGTCCTTCATCATGATAAAAAAAATCCAGAAACACTCTCCCCTTAAACGCCTTTGCTCCACTTCTTTTTCTACTTTTATTTTTTCTTTTCATTTGGAACTATAATTGGATTAATGTTTTATATTTCTTATCTGCCATGACACTGGTTGTCTTTTTCATAGTTTCACCCTCTTTGATTCCCTGAACTATTTGCACACTTTTTTCATATAAAATTTGCAATTCTTGCACCACGCCGCTCTGGTAAGTGGCTGTGGCCTGGCAAGCCGCGGCCGCCCCAGGGCGAGAACCATATCAGCGTTTCCTGAGATCCGCGACACACCATGTTGGACCTTGGGGGGCTGGGGAAACGGGCAGTCAGTTCACCCCTCTGGTGGGCGGCTGTGAGCCTCCTGGGATGTGGGCTAAGACTCAAACATCCATATATCCCACCCCTCCCAGCAAGTGAGAGCCGGAGATCTGAGCATGTCTTGTGAGTTTGACTATATGCCATATAGCAAATAAGAGGGATTTTCTTCTGCCATCTCTTTGAGGGCAAGTATTTTTATCTCTTTTTTGCTCTGCTTTGATCAATGTATTGCTCTATTCAATATTCTGTTCTTGTAATTTCCTTATTTCCTTCGATATTGCTCTGCCTGATTGAAGGAACAACTATTGTTAAGAAAACCAGGTGTACTATTGTGCCTATTGCTGTTGTCCCGGTGGCCTGCTGTGAGGTTCTGTGCCAATTTCACTGCACTGCCTCAGTTGGCTATGTCCTGTCTTGTTCTGCTGTATTTCACTACCTTCAAAGTAAAATAAATAAATAAAGTAAAAAATAATAATAAATAAGAAAAAATAAAAAAGTAAAACAACAAAACAGATCAGCAAGGTACTGAGCAACCTGATATAACTAAACAGATAATGGACTTAAAAAGCAAAAGGAGGAAAAGAAAGTGCTCTAAAGGATATAACTGCATGTATATTTAAGTGTGTAGGATTGATAATTATGTTGCTGGGTTTTTGTTGGATCAGAGAACAGAGCTGTTTGCAGCCTCACTGTTTGAATGTCCACTTTGTATGCTTTGATTTTGTAACTTGAACAACTACATCCAGGAAGACAATATGTAATGTGTTAACTAGTGATTTCTTCTGTTCATTTTTTTTGAAACTCTGTATTGTTTCTGCCCTTTTTTTCTGTTTTGCTTTATTTTTCCCCTCTCTTTAAATAAAATTTAAAAAAATTTTAAAAAATAAAATTTTCAATTCTTTAAATTTCTTTTCAGATATGTCCAATTAACCATTAAACTTGCACACACACACACACACACACACATACACACACACACACACAATTTGCTGGCATTGAACTAAGAACCGAGTTTGTAAACAAAAGGGCAAAGATTTTGGAATAATTTAGAATTTAGATCTGGAGTCTAGTGTTTGGTCTGACTTTCTAGTTTTGTGACTTACTTCTGCGAGTCTTAGAGTCTTTATCTGTAAAACAGATTATTGATACTCCCTCACAGAATTGTAGGGACAAAATAAGATGCATTTTCTAAAGAAGTTGGCATATATTAACCTTTTAAAAAATGATCTAAATTTTTTCTAGTGAGTTTAGGATTGCAGAATATTAGGGCTAGAAGGACTTATCAGGGCCTGGTCTTAGGCAAAAGTTGCATCTAAACTAACCTAGAATACTGAGTTATAGGTTAAGTGTTTAAAGAATTTATGCATCCTGGTCTAAAATGTAACTGCTCTTACTTGAGTTTGTTTTACTGATGGTGAACTAAGAAGCTCTCACGAAAACTAAACAGATATTTCTAATGGAATTTTTTAGGAAGGATATAATATTGAAACTGATGTTCCAAAAGAAATCAGGCTTAATTGTCTCCAGGGTAAACAGACCAAAACCTACTCCAGGACCAAGTTTGGATGTGTACACAGGAGGAACGCTATTATTTTCAACACCTCTATGGATTTTCCCATAGAATGTGTTCTTTCTAGGCACCCTCAAGAGACCAACATCTAGGAATAATAGACCAGTTTCAGTAATATCGAGGCTGGGCCCATGACTCAGGCTTTATCTGCCTTAAAGGACTAAATCAGTTCTAGCTTACATATCCATGTGATAAATTCAGAGACTTCCCATCTCAAACTATGGAATATGAGGTATAGGAGAATGAAAGAAACTTATACAGGACTACAGACCATTTTAGGAAATGAGTATTTGGATGATCAGAGAGTAGAATTAAACAAATTAGAAATGAATGAAGAGAATGTGGAATACTAAAACATGGTTAATATTTTTGTAAGTTTAAAATGATAAATTTTAGCTCCTCTAATTAATGGATTACTTTAATTCTTCCCTCCTCATGCATTTTCACTTGTATTATAATTATTTATACACTAGTCCTTTCATTAGATTTTAAGTACCTCATAGGCAAGACACACATAACCATAGTATTAAATTCAAGTGGGTATTTATGCTACCAATTACTATTACAGACAACTTGTGTGCAAAGATGTATATCTGTTTAGATTCATGCTTCTGCTGAGGTAACTTCTGCTGAGTACTCTTGAGTTACGAAATAAGGTTAAGGCTCAAATTCTGCTGGAAATTTCTTTAAAGATTCTTCTATAGAAGAGGGAATGAAAGTGAATAAGGTCTATCTTTCAGCAGTTGACCAATGCAATTCCAATTATTTCAATTTAACCATCTTATTAAGTGCAAGAAAAGATGGCATAGTAATATACTGTCCAGCTCTACTGGAAGATTTTGAGGATTATGTTCTATATTCTCAAGAAATGATGCCCCAGGAAACAATGTGGGAGTCAGTGCTTCAGTTCTTGCCTGGCCATGCAGCTGACTCCAGGAGAGTTCAGAGCCTTGGTGACTTTTCCGCTTGTTGTTTCAGGGCATTCTGAATTAGAGGGGTCTTGAATTTTCCTGCTTCCAGACTTATTCTCATCTTCTGCTCAAAATGAAAATGTCAGAGGAGTATGTGGTAGTCATATAAAACTAACTTACCCATGTTTCAAAGATATTTACTGGGGAGAAAGCTACAGACCAATCATTTGCCAGTTAAATATTAATCATGGCTGAAACAAACCGGAAATCTCCACACTATCCTCAAGATCTTTTTTAAAAATCCATGACTACCAATTTTATTTGCAAAATGCTTATTATGTCTGTTTCAACATTTCTATTTTCCTTGCCACTATTTATTTCAGACCATCTCTTACATGGACTCTTGCAGAAAATATTTGGTGCCAACCATCCTTTCCTTTAGTTCATGTGCTGCATTTAACCATGGCTTGCAGCAGATCACAACTCCAAGGAAAACTTTCAATTCCTGCCTGTAGCACAATCTTTAAGGCCTGAGTAATCTGGGACAAACATACCTTTTTGACTTTCCTCCTAAGATGTCCTAATGACCCTATGTCCCAGTCACACTTGACACTGTACCAATTCCTTAATATATCATGTGTATTTCTGCTTCTGTGACTTTGTTCATCCAGTTTCCTCATTATTATATTCATCCCTCTTAGCTGGTGAAAAACCACTCATCCCTTGAAGCTCAATCAGGTGGAATGGAATGTGTACAAGCTCCCTTATCTAATGTGGTTGACATCAACAATTGGCTGGTTAATAAAAAGAACCAGTTAAAGAAGGAAATTAAATAAACAAAACCAACATACTAAAACAGTCTTACTCAAAATGTCAGAAACATCCATTTATTAATCCTTAGTTTAAGACTTTTTGAGTGTATTTACATTGACTGGAGTTTTCCATCTACTTTCCTCATGACACTCACAGTGTTTGCTTTGTTTACCACTTCAAATTCTTCATAAAGGACTAAGAGTTTAAAGGTGTTTGAAAGCAGCCTGAATGGATAGTTCTAGATTTTTATGATTTTATTCTCATCTTTTTTATTGTTGTGTTTATTCTTAATTAGGTAGCACTAGAGTCAATTTTGCACAATAATGTTAATATACTTAGTGCCTTAGTTTACTAAGGCTGCTATAACAAAATACTACAGCATGTGGCCTAAACTATAGATGTTTTTCTTCTGACAGTTCTGGATGCAAGATAATACATTTTGAGGCATGATAAATTCAGTTTTTTGTGAGGCCTTTCTTCCTGATTTGTAGATGATACCTCCTCTGTGTGATCCCACATGGTGGGGTAGAGTGAGGAGGGAAGAGCTCTTCTCTTATAAGGCCACTAATCCTATGAGATCAAGGCCCCACCCTTATAACCCCATTTAACCATAATTACTTCTTTTGATACCCAGGCTTCAAATAAAACCACATAGGGATTTATGACTAATAACTGTACTTTAGGAGCACAGAAACATTCGGTCTATAACAGATGGTGAATTTTATTTTATTCTCTGGTTTTTTGAGACAGCGTCTCACAGTGCAGTTCAGGCTGCCTTGAAATCACCTTGTAGCTCAAGCTAGCCTTGAACTCATAGTAGTCCTCTTTTCTCTCAGCCTCCCAAGTGCTATGATCACAAGCATGCACCACTATGCCCAGTGACATAGTAAATTTTATGTTGTATATAATTTACCACACTAAAAAGGAAATTTCTAAACTGTTTCTGAAGTAATAAAAAATTAATTTGTTTGAGTATTTGCAAAGCATATCACTTTCTTTTCATGGAAATACCTGTCTTTTGTGTTAACATTTCCTCACCTTGTGTAATGTTTAGTAAAAACAACCTTAATAGATTTGAGAAGGGGCCACTAGGTGAGATGCAGCTCACTAGTGCAGGCCCGGGAAAAGCTTGGGACCATTGATCCTGGTGGCTGGATGCCCACCCAACCTCCTTAGGACACTGGAATAGGCTCCAGAGGTTCTGCAGGCTTGTGTGGACCACTCCCAGTGACCTTCATTCAACCAAGGGAGCCAGGTCCACCACGCAAGGGGAGCCAAAGCTACGTGAGTCCCAATGGTAGAGGACACAGGAGGTGATTTCCAACACATCCAGGGAAAGCTTTGGAACATTGCTGGAAACATGGAATTATAGGAAAATGACAAAATAAAAGACAAAAATGCAATCTCAAACCTCCAGCCCATCCCAAGAAAGCCTAGGAGCAATGTACATAGAAAAAAATACTAGCCATACACCTGAAATGCCTGAAATGATATCAACTGAAATAAAGAAGCAAGTATGGGAAGCTATGAGGAAACTCAAATCAGAAATAATCTCCAGTGTAAAAGAAGAAATGATAAAAATAGTGAAAGAAATACTGAATGCATCCAACAAAGACACAGCTAAAAAATTAGAGGAACAAAGCAAAATGATAGAATCCCTGAATGAACAGTTTAAGAAACAAACAGAATACATGAAGCAGATTCAAAGAGATATACGGGAAATTAAAAATTCTATTAAAGTTGCAAAAACCACATCAACAAAAGTGAAGATAGACTCAGACTTCGAAGATAAGATTGCAGCTAGTGAACAGGAAAGATCTTCAAAAAATAACAAAAAATCAGGAAATAACATTCAACAGCTGCACGATGATGCAAAGAAAAATAACATAAGATTAATAGGGATAAGTGAAAAAGGAGGGGACAATGCAAATGATATCAATAGGCTATTTACAGAAGTAATAGCTGAATACTTCCCAAACATGAGTATGGAAACTGACATACAGATTAGTGAAGCATATAGAACTCCAAATAGCCATAACCAAAACAAAACTACACCCAGACATATAATAATCACCATCCCAGAAATCCAACATAAGAACAGAATATTAAAAGCTGTTAGAGAGAAAAGACAGATCACCTATAAAGGAAAGCTTATCAGAATCACAGAAGACTTCTCAACACAAACAATGAAGTCAAAAAGAGCATGGAGTGAAGTGTTTTAGATCCTAAAGGAAAACAACTTCCAACCCAGACTGCTGTATCCTGCAAAACTGTCCTTCAAAATGGATGGAGAAATAAGATACTTCCATGACAAAGAATAGCTGAAGAACTTCATGATCACCAAACCAACTCTCAAAGAATACTGAAAAACATTCTAGATACACATAGGAAAAAATCACTAAGCAAGATAGACAATTAAAAAGAATGGAAAGTTAAGATACAACATCAGAAAGATAACATGTCAACAATAAACCAATATATGACAGTTATAACCATAAATGTAAATGGCCTCAATTCACCAATTAAAAGAAACAGACTGGCAGAATGGATCAAGAAACAACATCCAACCATATGCTGTCTACAAGAAACCCATCTAACCCAAAAGGAAACTCACAGACTTAAAGTCAAAGGGTAGAAAACAATACTCCATGAAACAGGAACTCAAAAAAAATCAGGAGTAGCTATTCTGTTTGCAGACCATGTGAACTTCAAACCAAGAATGGTCCGAAGAGATAAAGAAGGTCACTACACACTAGTTAGGGGAAAACTGCAAGAGGAAGAGATAACAATCTTAAATATATATGCACCAAATTCCAGAGCACCCAGCTATACAAAGCAAGTATTAACAGAAATGAAAAATCAAATAGGCAATAACACAATTATAACAGGAGACCTTAACACACCATTGACACAAAGGGACAGATCAACTACACAGAAAATCAGCAAAAAAATAACAGAACTGAATCACACCTGTGAACAAATGGATTTGATAGACATATAGAGTGTTCCATCCAACAACATCAGAATGTAGTACATGGGACATTTTCTAAAATAGACCATATACTAACCCACAGAAATATTTAAGTAAATGCAAAAGAATTGAAATTATCCCATGCATGTTATCAGATCATAGCACCATGAAACTGGAAATGAATCATAAAAGTAACTGCAAAAAACCCACAAACACATGGAAATTAAATAATACACTCTTGAGCAATCAGTGGGTCACAGAGGAAATTAAAGAAGAAATTAAACAATATCTACAAGCAAATGAAAATACAGATACAACTTACCAGAACCTGTGGGATGCAATGAAAGCAGTCCTCAGAGGAAAATTTATTGCACTGAGTTCCCACATTAGGAAAACAGAATGAACACAAATAAGCAACCTGATATTACACCTCAAACATCTAGAAAAAGAAGAGCAAGCCAAGCCCAAAGCCAAAAGAAGGGAGGAGACTGTTCAGAGCAGAAATTAATGCAATAGAGACTAAGAAAACAATTCAAAGAATCAATGAATCAAAGAGTTGGTTCTTTGAAAGCATAAATACAATTGACAAGCCCCTAGCCAACCTAATTTAAAAAAGGAAAGAAAAGACTCAAATTCATGCAATACAGAATGAAAAAGGTGAAATCATTACCGACCCTGTGGAAATACAGATCATCAACAACTATTTCGAAAACCTCTACTCTCATAGGTTTGATAACACAGAAGAAATGGACAAATTCCTAGAAATATATGAACCACTAAAGCTGGATCAAGAAGATGTAGAATTGCTGAGTAACCAAATTTCTATTAATTAAATTGAAAATGTAATCAAGTCCCTATGAACTTAGAAGAGCCTAGGCCCAGACAGATTCACTACAGAATTCTACAAGAAATACAAAGAAGACTTAATGCCAACACTCCTCAAACTCTTCAATGAAATTGAAAGGGAAGAAATTCTCCCTATGTCATTCCTGGAAGCAAATATCACTCTAGTACCAAAACCTGAGAAAGACCCAACTAAAAAAGAGAACTACAGGCCAATCTCCCTAATGAACATAAATGCAAAAATTCTCAATAAAATATTTGCAAACAGGATGCAGCAAATCATCAAGAAGATTATATACCATGACCAAGTGGGATTCATCCCAGGCATGCAGGGATGGTTCAACATATGTAAATCAATAAATAAAATCCACCATATCAATAGAGCCAAAAGTAAGAATCACATGATCATTTCTATAGATGCAGAAAAAGCTTTTGATAAGATACAACACCCATTCATGATAAGAACCTTACAGAGAATTGGAATAGATGGTCTTTACCTCAATAATGATAAAGGCCATCTATGACAAACCAACAGCCAGTGTCATATTAAATGGCCAAAAACTGAAAGACTTAACCTTGAAATCAGGCACAAGACAAAGATGTCCCTTATCACTGCTCCTTTCAACATAGTACTGGAAATACTAGCCAGAGCAATTAGACAAGAGAGAGAAATAAAAGGAGCAAAGGTAGGAAAAGAAGAAGGTAAATTATCATTATTTGCAGATGACATGATACTCTACATAGAAGACTCCCAAACCTCCATTGAAAGACTCCTAGATATAATAAATAAATTCAGAAATGTAGCTGGATACAAAGTCAATACTCAAAAATTAATAGCATTCTTATACACTAACAACAAAATCACCTAGAGAGAAATAAGAGAAGCCACACCCTTCACACTAGTATCCAAAAAAATGAAATACATAGGAATTAATCTAACGAAAGGTGTAAAAGAGTTGTGCAGGGAAAATTATAATACCCTGAAAAAGAAATCAAAGAGGACCTCAGTAAATGGAAAGACATCCCTTGTTCATGGATAGGAAGAATAAATATTGTGAAAATGGCCATTCTCCCAAAATTATTATACAGATTCAAAGCAATCCCAATGAAAATACCACTAACATACCTCATAGATCTAGAGAAATCACTCCTAAAATTCATCTGGAACCAGAAGAGACCTAGAATAGCAAAGGCAATTCTAAGCAGCAAAGCTAAGGCAGGAGGCATCACAATGCCTGACAAAGCTACTGTAATAAAATCAACATGGTATTAGAATAAAAACAGACCTGAAGATCAATGGAATAGACTAGAAGATACAACTATGAACACACTCAGCCACCTTATCTTTGATAAAGGGGCCAAGCATGTTCACTGGAAGAACGAGTGTCTCTTTAATAAATGATGCTGGAAAAACTGGCTTTTCATATGCCAAAAACTAAAATTAGACCCATGCCTATCACCATGTACTAAACTAAAATCTACATGGATCAAAGACCTAAATATTAAAACAGAAACACTAAATCTGTTGGAAGACAAAATATGTAAACATCTTGAAGACATATGGGTTGGTAGAGAATTCATGAACAAGAACCAAACTGCATGGGAAATACTTCCCAGAATCAATAACTGGGATCACATCTTATTAAAGGGTTTCTGCATGTCGAAAGAAATCTCCAGTCGAGTGAAAATAAAACCCACAAACTGGGAAAAAATCTTAGTCAACTATCCCTCAGACAAAGGACTTCTGTCTAGAACTTATAAAGAATTAAAAAAAATCAGACCTCTGAAATTCAAAGACCCAATCCAAAAATAGACATCTGAAATGAACACACAGTTCTCAGATGAAGAAATACAAATGGCAAATAAATATATGAAAAAATGTTCATCATCTTTGTTCATTAGAGAAATGCAAATTAAAGCCACACTGAGATTCCATCTCACTCCAGAAAGAATGGCCAGGATCAACAAAACTACCAACAACAAATGCTGGAGAGGCTGTGGGGGAAAAGGAACTCTTCTGCACTGTTGGTGGGAGTGTAGACTGGTGCAACCACTGTGGAGGTCAGTCTGGAGATTCCTCAAAAAGCTAGGGTTGGAGGTCCCATTTGACCCAGCTATTCCACTCTTAGGCATATTCCCAGAAGAACTGAAAACATCTTACCACAGTGATATATGTGCACCCATGTTTATAGCAGCACAATTTGTAAGAGCCAGATCTTACAACAACCTAAGTGCCCATCAACTGAGGAATGGATAAAAAATTGTGGTACTTTTATACAATGGAGTACTACTCCATTGATCACATTGAGATATTTATAAATAAATGGATGCAACTTGAATCCATACTCATAAGTGAAATAAATCAAACTCACATGTATAAATACCGTATAGTCTCCCTAGTGCAAGAAATGGTAAGTGTACAGAAGATTTCATGGTAATCATGGTTCACTATTATATTGCTTTGAAGTCTTATGTTTTCACTCATTGGTTGGAATGGTTTTATATTTTTTTTTTGATCTTAATATATGTGATGATATGAATACTTACTTTGAAGAAAAGACAATATGGCAGCCATTGTTGATTTAATATCATCTTGCTCTGAAGTCCTACCACACTTTTGTTGTTCTATTACCATTGGTTCTATTATGTTTTGTCTTATTGGATTTTAATATGTATGATAGTATAAACAAATTTTTCATGGAAAATGAGATAATATAGTAGCCATTGTTCATCTTCGGTTATTTGGTTCAGAATGCCTTGCAATACTTTCATTCTCTTGAGTGGTTTTATTCTGTTTTATTCTATTTTGTTATGTTTGACATTATTGTGTGTAAAGCCAAGCTCAACTATTTCAAAGAAAGAGACATTATGATAGCTACAGTTAATATCCAATTGTCTTATTGTCTTATTGTGAAGTGCTGTGTTGCTTACATTGTTCTGTTCTGATCTGCTTAGTTCTGTCCCCTTTGTTTTATTCTCTTTAAAATAAAAAAAAGATTTGGGAAGGACAGTAACGTATTCTGATAAACAGACCACCCCAGTATATATTCTGAGAGAAGCTTCCCGGCCGTGAAATATGCTCTAGACATGTGTCAGTTTGCATTATGTTGGACCTGGAAAGCTCATCTGTGAGTCTGAAATGGAGGTGGTTACCAGTTTCCGCCTAGATGCTTCAGTTTTCCTGAACAGAGTACTTCCCTGATGAGTGATTCTTTTACAGTGGAATCTCTGATGTTCTGTACCTGCCATTTTTAAGACCCAGTGAAATTTTTGAGAAAAATCTAATTTTAATTTTTAAAATTATGTTTTAATTTTTAAAATTATGTTAGAGTTCTATGGCAATGATGTGCAAGACAAAATTTTAATATCTCAGAGGCTTAGGACAATAAATAAGTGCTTCACATTTAGATAAAAGGTGACCTCTGATTTGACTGAAACCAGATAAAGTCAGGTGGGTGGTCTTGAGAGGTGATCTTTCAGCCAAGGGGTTCTTCCGCTTAACTGAAAATCATGAACTGACAAAGTGCAGTTCTACCAGCAGATCTGGTCTTTGAGAACCAGTGGCCCTTGGCCCTTATTATTTTTTATACCTCTCATCAGCTCCCAGGAATTTCTATCAGCTCCTCATCCTGGAGGGTTATGGCAGGGTCTCCTTTGGCAGCTTCCTGGCTCTTCCAGAAGCTTCTTCTGCAACTCTGGAATTTTCTGCAGTTCTCTGTCAGTTTTCTACCAACTGTTGTTGGTCACTGTCAGTCTTTGCCTGTTGCCCCTGGTCTCTGCCACCAGTCTCTGGAACTCTTCAGGTGGCACTACCTGCCCTGACCACATGTCTGAGATAAGAAGCATGAGTAGATTTACAGGACCACATGCATGAGGCTTTTCCCGGACCTACGCTGCAGCTATGGAGGATGAGGACACTACTTATATAGAGCAGCAGTGGTCTGTTCAGCACAGTTCTGTGTATTCCATGGGCCTATTTGAGAGCTTTGGCAGGAATGACATAGAGGGTAGTCATCAGGGGTGGCTGTAAGGTAGAAGCACCTGAGATAAGTGAGAATTTTAAGCCTGCTGTGGCCAAAAGGTAATATTTATCACAAATGTCCTCAGCTGTCATGGCCATAGTCAGAGAAGCACTCTTGAGTGACAGCTTCTGTGTGGGGGCACCGATGATGGGGCTGAAATCATGACTGCGGTTTGTTTGAGGACTCTTTATGAGGGCTGGCTGTGCTGATCACAAATTCTCTGGGTTTAGGGATTTTTGGAATATTAACAGTGGGCCCCGTCCCTCCCAATCGTTGGCTTGTCATACATAGTTTCCCTGCTGCTTCTCTGAGAGGTGGCAGCAGTGGGAGCCATGAGGGGAAACCTGGCTGTGGCTTCTTAGCATGACCTAAGAAGTGGGCAGCCCCCAAAGTGTCCCAGTGTGCAGGGATGATGCAAGTCACCTGAGGAGGTGAAAGGAAGTGAGAGGAGAGGGTATGACAGCTGCCAGTTGGATCATACTCCTTTCCCTTTTTTCTGTATTTCATTTTTAGACCACAGCAGGACCTCAGAGAAGGTCACCCCTTCGGTGACTAGAGGAAACTTCTCCCTGAGGTCCTGTGTCTTTCGGTGACTCTATGCCTGTCACATCTCTGACACTGACACATTCACATATGAATGTACGGTAGGAAAAATGTTTTCCCTCCACCTTGGGTTCGAAGGTTGGTGCCCTTGAATCAAACCAATAAATGACACATTAAGAAGAGAAAAAAAAGTTTTAGGGGAATTCACAAAAGAAATTATGACTCAAGAGGTAGGCAGACAATGGAAGCTTCTAAACCATCTCAGGCTAAACAAAGGACAAAGCATTTGGGGCTTCTGGGTGGAGACAGGTTATACAAGGGGCAGCAGGAGATGTGCGGTAAATGAGGGTTGTCTTATATGCAGGTAAGAGGCTGAGTTATGAGTTCCTCAGAGGCTAGTTCCCTTCCCGATACAGAGACATCTTTGCAAGTGGAAATTTCCATCATAAAGTATAAGTTTCTTAACTAATGGAAAAATGTATATACTTCTGTTTTAGGTGGTAAGGGAGAGATGAGAAGCTTTTCCTGTATCTACTGGGTTTTGAGTATCTGTATCTCAAAACAATCACATGCCCAAGTAGAATATTTTGGAATGGCATTTCTGGGCCCCTCACTGCATACTCTTTGCATAACGTATGAGGTGGTGTACACATGACTGACTCAATTGGTCCCCTCTTGACTGAGTTGTAGGTCTGTCTATGTAGCATGTGCTTCTTATATGTACAGAGCAGAGGGCTGCCTCAGTCTCTGCAGTTGTGCCACCAAGAAAGACCCTTCTCCCAAACAAAAATTAAACACAAAAGAAAAGTCTTTGTTACTTCCCTACCTGCATAAAACTAACATCTTCCAATTTATATGTGTTGTTAAATGCAACTACCTTAGGAGAGATAACACACTGATTTAAATCTACTCTGAAGTATAAATGGTATGTTTCAGATTCCAGCTTTGATTGTTAACTATGAAATGGGAGCATGAAGTGTTAAGATACTCAAACATTAACAACACAACAAAACTTGTTGAAAGTGGAACTTTGCCTACTGAGCTCTTATTATATGTGGGCCCGGTGTCAGCGATCTTACATAATTACGGGTCATGTAAGGGAGAAGACGGGAGCACAGAATTGACAAGCTAGGGTCCTTAGGTACCGGCATTTTTCCATAGCTATGCTAATAACTAACCCTATTGAACTGAACCCTCACCACCCATCAAAGCTATCCTGTCTAGTAGGTATATATTGCAAAGAATACAAGCACTCTGAAGCACAGTCCTGCTCCTGGTGTCCAGATTTTTGCAGATGGTTTGAAAAATATCCCTTGTTCCAGATGTTGCTATTTTTTTGAGCCTTGGTTATGTGTGTGTGCGATATTGAGACAGGGTCTTGTTACATAGTTCAGACTGACTTTGAACTCACTATGTAGCCCAGGCTGGTCTTGAATTCACAGCAATCCTCTTGCTTCAGCCTCCCGAGTGCTGGGATTCCAGGCATGTGCTACCACAGCTGGCTTGAGCCTTGGTTTTGTAGAAGCCCTTGTATCCACAATAGGCTTACCTTGTTTCTTTCTACTTTATGCATTGTATGGCATACACACTAGTAGTGGAAGAAAGAAGCTTGAGAGATGTAGCTCAACTCTTCCTTTTGTTGAGGAAGCTAAAGCTGATGATTAAATGATTTGCCCCAGATGTTCCAGCTGGTTCAGAGCAGCCATGGAAGGATGCCAGTTCCTGCCTGTCTACTCACACCTCCATCTGTGACAACTGCTTTCTCTGTGGCCCTAACTGTCTAGGTGGTCATCTTGTAAATTTATGACCCCAAATCTCTGTGATATTCAGTGGTTACTCACTGATCCATGCACAGCAATTCTATTGGCTTATCCACAACTGTTAGCCAATAACCTTTAACCTTCAACCTTTGACCAATCTGATTCTCTCCTCAGGCATTTGAACTCAGAAATGAGAGCTAAAGCTGCTAAAGTCATGATATGGAGGGCATTTGAACAGCTATGGAAAAGCCAGACCAACTGGATCTGTGAGGGAGAACAAACTGCAAAAAGAGAGAATAGAGAATGGAATACATTCAGAGATATGAAAAGTTTGTTCTAGGAGAAATCATGTGGCCCACACAAGAGACAGAGGAACTGGCCTGGAATTCAGTGGTTTCTGGGGCAGTTCCAGTTCCAGCTGAAAACCATTTGTACCCAGCTACCTGCAATTCTTAAAGATAATTGTGGCATCTATTTCTTTCTATCAGCGGATACTGATCAGAACATGACAGAACTAGCTGCCAGGTCTCTTGGCTGACAGCTTACATTCTTTCAACTATACTTTATTATTTACCATATACTTGTCACTTTTTTATTGTTGTTAAGGGCTAAGGACAGTTAATTTAGAATGTCTTTATCTGCCTGGACTGAGCTTTGCATATATTCAGAGTCCCATGCAAATTGATGGACTTATCAGTCAATCTAAAATTATGAGTAGTGGCATTTCTGAATTTGTCTTTCTAGAATGTAAACTTTTCTCCTTCCCAGAAGTACCAACACTTCAAAATATTTTCAAGTGGATAACTGATGCCCCAGAGAAAATTGTTAACTTAGCATAGAGGTCTCTGGCCAAAGGTATAGCACTCTTTCTTGCCAGTGCTTATCTGTGGGTGATGTCAGTTGTACCTGGTGCTGAATCACAAGTTCATAGTTTTTTTTGGTGCAGACTTTAGCTTATGGGCTGCTTCATCCTTCAAATAGCCACAATATTCACTTCTGAAAGTTTCAGGGAGAGTTCATGACAGTTGCAATGTTTATAATTTTATACTTTAGAAAATGGCTTTGGGGAAAGTGATTCCCCCAGGAGACACAATTCATGCATTCATAGTTTGTAGACTACTATATAACAAATCATCCCACAATACAGTGGCTTAAGTAATCTTTGTTTTTTGGGTCAAGTTTGTGGCTACTATGTTCAGTTGGAATGTTCTGCTCTGTGAGGGGCCACCTGAACTGCTGCCTCTAAGATGGCTCACTCCATGGCTGCCCAGAGGCCATAGAATGGAGTGGAGGACCAGAATGTCTTAGGTCTCCTCCCATGGAATCTTCAAGGCCTTCTCACAGTGTGGTGGCTGAGTCCCATAAGTGAGTGTTCTACAAGGTGAACACAGAGGCCTCAAACCTCTGAAAGACCTGCCTTGGGAGTCACACAGCATCATGTTGCCATATTGATTGATCAAAACAGCTCATAGGCCCAGATGCAAGGATATGGGAAATAGCCTCCATCTCCCAATGGAAGAAGTGGCAAAGATGTGTGGCCATTTTTAATCATCCACACTTCTTGCTTAATAGTTTCTTGATGGAGGCATCTTTCGCACAAGGCATTATAGAATCATGCATCTTAAATGTCTGTGTGCAAAAGAATTAGCCAATGATCTTGATAAGATGTAGATTCTGATTCAGTAGTGTGGAGTGAGGCTTCAGATCCTCCCTCTTTAACAAGCTCCCAAGTTCACCTGAAGTTTGTTGAAACACAAATTTGCCCTCCCCCAACCACTGTAGTCCTCTACGTCAGGAGATCTGGGTAGGGCCTCAAATTTGTATTTGTAGTAATTTCCAGATGATGCTTATCAGTAGGTCCAAGGATCATATTTGGAGAACTGCTGCTCTAGAAAGTGCTCTCATCAAACATGAAAATATCTACAAAGAAGAAGTAGCTGGGTGCTAACGGTTTGGATAAGCAGCCTTTGAATCCCTGGTTTAAGGCTTGGTTGGCGCCTGAGGTACTCTGGGAGGTGGTGGAAGGTTAGGATGTAGGGCTTAGTGGGAAGAAGCTAGGTCTCTGGGGCCTGTTCTTGATGGGAATATTGGGACCCCAGCCCCTTCCTTCCTGTATTTGCTTACTGGCCTCCTTGAGGTGAATGGCTTATTTCCCCATGTGCTCCCTACTTTGATGTGCTGCTTTTCACAGGCCCAAAGCAACAGAGCCAATTGACTTGGATTGGAAACTCCAAAACTGTGAGCCAAAATAAACCTATCCTCTTCTGAAATAGATTTTCTCATGTATTTTATTATACTAATGAAAAGCTAGCTAACAGATGAGTTAGTCCTGAAATGGTGCAACTTTGATTTGCATTCATTATACTTACAAGGCACTACAAATATATGTGGTAAAATCATTGGCAAATTAAATGCAGAAACTATAACTGTCACTTGGAAAGTAAAAACAATTCGGCAAATACTAAGCAGGTCCCCTGAATGATTTAAAAAGTGGTTTAAATACATCTGATATTGAATTTAAATTCTGAACAATTAGCCTTCACATCTTCACTAATCTCATTTAAGTCCTTCTCTACTCCACTTCTTCATGTCAATTCAGGCCATATTTATTGATCTCCTATTTAGTGCAATCACTGTGTTGGGAGTGTATACATTGGAAGAAAACCAGCTTGACATTATTTCTCCATGGAGCTTTATACTTTGATGGAGAGGTAAATTAAATTCCTAAGTCCCAATCACTCACTAAGTATTTACTCTTGCAAGACATGCTAGGTAATGTGGGGAGAAAAACAAAATACACAGAATTTGGGGGGTATTCAGTGGCAAATAGAATTGGAACAGGAGTTACAAAAGTTAATAAGAAGGCTCATTTTAGAAGGGGCTAGAGGGTCCATGTGCATTCATAAGGAGAAATTAGAGGCTGAGAGAAGGCAAGGACAAGTGATGGGGAAAACCTAAACAAAAAGATGAGAGGTTAGATTATGGGGACAATGAATGGTGCCTGAGAGCCACATGGAGGAGATCTGTGGGACAGATGTGTGGATCTGCAGGACTTTGAATGCTAACGAGTTATGGAGTTTTCTTCTTTTCAGAAGATGATGGGGGAGCTAGAGAAGGTGACTCAAGCATGAGCCAGTGTGATATGTGTGGTGCTGTAGAATTCCAGAACCTCTGCAGGGTGGAGTTGGAGAAGCACCAGGTGGGAGACTTCTGAAGAGTATCTGCAGTGATCTGGGACCATGGATGGTGGGAAGTCCACCATCTGATGGGAAAACCCAGAGGAGTCCACTTCTGATGAATGTTGCTTCTTGTGTGGCTGTGGAGACCACTGTTGGTATAGGGGGAGTGAAGAGTACAATACAAATAATGATTGTGAAGTATTTCTGGTTATGTAGATTATTTCAGATTGTCTGTGGGAAGATGTGTGTACTGTTTTCCTATCACACAAGTGAGTCCTATCACACAAGGGAAGCTTGGCAAAACCCCTGTATGTGGCAGAGACTGAAACCAACACCCTACTCCGTGGTCTGGTGAAGGTGGCTCAGGGAGAGGCACATATGCCCAGTTTCCTCCAACAAACTTTATCTCAGAGCTGAACCAGGTACCAATGCCACAGTCTAGTGGGAATTTTTAAACCATCCTCAAAATCTAAGCACAAGATGGAGAGAAATGCATCCTTCCAATCTGTTGTTCTTTCCGCCATTTTAAATACTATGTTCCGTAGGGAAGAATTAGTGATAAAGTAGTAGCTTGATGCATTCTGACCTAATCTGTAGCTATCCCAGGGAGCTGACACTTGCTTCCTCCTCTGGCTTCCCTCTTGCTTTGGAGCCACCTATCTGCGCCAGCTTTCTAGGGTCCTGGAGACAGGGCTCTTGGAGACAAGGCTCCTGGAACCCTGGCTCTGTCTACCTGCAAACCTAATTGGTGGGGGGAGGGTTGGTGGCAGCGCCACCTAGTGGCTTCTAGGCACGCGGAGGAACAAACCTTTTCCCAGAGATAAGGAGCCCGTGGCTGGTGGAGCAGAACATCTTAAAAAATAGTCTGTTCCATTAGGATAAATTTATATGTTTGTTATGGATTAAAAACTGATGGTCAACTTAACACCAGCTGAATTAAATCAGCATGGTGCTGAGGATGGCCCACCTGAAGAAAGTTGTTAGCATAAACAGAGACGTGGAGAAGAAAAGTGAGGCATTGTGGGTTTTTCTAAGTGTTGCTGTTTCTAGTCATTGGTTCTCCTGGAGGAGCTCGTCATGACTAGCTTCTCCATTGTGAGTTCAACCGTTGTCATCGGAGGAGCTCGGGACCTTGTTGGTGAGAGTGGCTGTGGCTCACTTTGGAGGTGCTCTGGTCCTTACATCGAGCATCGCTTCCTGGCTCCAGAGGGGAAGACGTGTGCCGTTTAATCTCCAGGAGAAACTTGTCATGCTGGCTTTTTTGGCATGTACTTGACTGTTCTTATCATCAGAGGAGCTCAGGACCTCCGTGTCACTAAGGATGCTGTGGTGCTTTTCAGGACAGCCCTGGTCTTTGTTTTGAGTGTGACTTCTCTGCTCCAGCATAGAACCCTCAACTTACCAACATAGCTCCTTCACCCTGCTGGCATAGATTTTCTAGCTTCTACCGCTGACCTTTGGGCCTTCCCAGCACAGACCCGTCAAACATACCAGCGTGAGTCCTTCTTGTGGGCTCTAGACCTTCAGTTGGACTTGTGGGAAGCATTGTCATGGGTTCTAGGTTTTCATTTGGACTCATGCAGGACTTTGCTGTGGGATCCAGGCCCTTGGCTGAATATTCCAGGTCTTTAGTGTTATGGACAGATTTACTGCACTTTCTTGTGTTAATTCTGGGTAACCATCATAAAACAATATTATAAATTCTCTGTCCTGATTCTAATTGTTCTTCTCACAAACCCTGACTACAACAATATCTTTAAAAAAAAACCACTTGAATTTTTAGAACAGTTTTAGGTTCATAGAAAAAAGAGAAAACTATGGTTGCCAAATCCCTGTTTCCCTGGCTCATGCATAGCCTCTCCCATTGTCTACATCCCACACACAGTAGCACAGATCTCAGTAGCACTGAGGACCCCACTTTGACATATTGTTACCACCCAGAGTCCGCGATTTGCATCAGGGTTCACTGTTGGTGCTGGACATTCTATGGGTGTAGACAAATGCATAAGGACATGTGTCTAGCACTGTGGAGGTGTACAGAGTGCTTCTAAAAATCCTTCACCCTTCACTTGTGCATCCCTGCCTCTCCTCAACCCTTGGCAATCATTGATCTCTCTACTATCTTCAATATTTTTCTTATTTAGGATGTCATAAATGTGTAACCCTTTCAGACAGGGCACTTTCACTTGGTACTATGCATTTGTTTCCTTCATGTCTTTGCATAGCTTGATAGCTCATTTCTTTGTGGTACTGAATTATATTCTGTTGCCTGGATTTTCCAATTTTTTATCCACTCACCTGCCGAGGAGCATCTTGGTTGTTTCCATATTTTGACAATTCTGCATAAAGCTGCTATAAACACCCAGGAGCAGGTTTTTGTGTGATATAAATTTTCGACTCATTTGAGTAAATACCAAGGAGCATGAGTGCCAGATCATATGGTAAGAGTATGTTTAATTTTGTAAAACACCAAACAAAGCTCAGTCTCCAACGTGACTGGATCATTTTGCATTCCCTCCCATCACTGAGTGAGTGGTCCTGTTGCTCCAGGTTTTCACTGGCATTGGTGCCATCAGTGCCGTGCATTTCAGTGACTCTAGCCAATATGTAGCAGCCTTTGGGCCAATTTATTAAAACTATAATTTTAAGCCATGAAAATATAGAATTTCCTCCATTCACCTTTCACATTACTGAAGAAAAAAAGAAGGACATAAATAGAGTTTTTCAAGACTGGAATTACCTGCCTGGGAGAGATATTGATGGTTTTTGGTAAACTCAGAGAAACAGAATTTCTGCCTAAAATCTGAACTAAAAACAGATTCCCTTCTCCATTTGTGCATTTTGAAGAAACACAGAAGCTGTAATTTTTTTTTTTTTTTTGCATGACTTGATTCTATGTCTCTCTAAATGGGCAAAATCTACTCTGGGTGCACCTAGTATGGGAAGAACAGAAGAGAGAGGATCCTGCCTTTGTCATGTGATCTCATCTGCCCCAGGGAACTTGGACAGCTTCACTCACACTTTTCATATTGGTGGCCACAACTGCTACACCCTCTGCAGCTTCCCCCCTCACTTGTAGTCTGCCTGTCACAGAGCAATCTATTCTTTGGACCTCACTTAACGTATCATGGGTAGTGCGTCAACTATGTTGGTTTCTTTCTCTGTTCCTCTTTTGGTGTCTGGTAAAAGCCTACTCAGCTTGAAGTGTGCACACAATATGTCATCTCTTGCGTAAAAGCATTTCAGTAACCCCTAAAAGCAGAAAAATGCGTTCTCAGCTAGAGCACTCTAGTCATGTTATCATTGCAGAGAATGGTGTTGGTGCTTATAAATTAATTAGTTAATTAGGTAATTACATAATAGTAAAAAAGCAAAAGCAAAAACAAAGCAAGACAAAAATTCTCCAACTTTAAAACCAGGGCTGGAAACGTGATTGTATTAACATTTGCTTAACATGTGCAATGCCCTGGGTTGAAAGCAAAGCTTACTACCACGACAGCATCAATAACCAAAACTAACCAACTAATCAACCAACCAACCACAGAAACAAAAACACCCAAATCAAAACAATAAGATCCTGATTCATAGTATGTACCAATTACTACAGTGTAAATCTTTCTACCATGGCTGATCTGTGACATTTCTAAACTCAACAGTTGGGAAATGATGTTTAATGTTAATTGTGAAGAGTTGGCAGAGGCTCTAGCCACCACTGGGAGTCATAGACATAGCCTCATCAAGGTTCAGGTTTCACTTAGACCACGGAAGCATTCAGGGGAGGGAGATAGACAGCTTAACGTCAGTGACTCGTGCCTAATTCTGTGTTTGGTGTGTGGTGAGCACTCAGTATTTTGGTTAAGAACCCTATTGGTTAGCTGACACAGTAGCAAAGATCTGTCTGGTATCTTTTATATAAATGACTGGCTATTACTACATCTCTCTATGGACCAACTCGACGTCTGACTCTTTAGAGGTGGACAACTATGATTGTGCTGGAATAATCACCATAAAGTGAGAGCACCCTAAGGACAGCCACATGACTCAGGTAGGTGCAGGACAAGTATATATATACATAACTGTCTTTATTCTGGGAAAAGGAACAAGGATCTGAGGACTTCTGTATCAAGACCCTTCCACTTCTTCACTAGTTTGTTTCTCAGTCTGAGATTAATATTCACCTAAAGTACAGCTACAGCAGAGACTGCGGCCCCTGGATTCCCACTGACACAGGGAAAGGTTATATAAGTGACTTAGCAATAACCACTGACTTCAAAAATCAGGCGCCTAAAACTATATCAAGCCAGAGTGAAGCTGTGGCTTTTTGTGTAGTGCATGACGCCAGCACTCAGAAGCACAGCTGAGAGTGATGCTTCTCTGGTTTGAAGGCCCATGGGAATGGTTGGTTCACAAGACACTGGTGTCGTGAGCATGGGAAGGAAGGAAACCAGACCCGGGCGCTGCAGAGCATGATGAGCAGCCGCAGCTCCCACTGTCCTGCCCTTGCCTTCGCTTCCTTTGCTTCCTGTTTGGCTTTGGACCAAGGTTTCAGGCTGTGACTAAGGTTTTGTGATCTTTACGGCTAAGTAGATTTAAAAGCACAAGATGCTCCTCACTGTGCAGAAGGATTTGTGTCAAGTGGTTGACAAAATGGCATCAAGTGTTTGTTTTTTTGCTTCCACAGTGGTTAGACAGGACAGGATTTGGTCAAAATTGATCACTCGGAACAAGAGGCTGCTTTGGAAATGGTTCAAAGAGGGTGAGACTGGACATTCTAAGAAGTAAAGTGAGAAACAAGAAATCAGAATCTAGTCCTGTAGTCACTTATCTTGCCACATGAATGTGACAGTCATTGGAATGATCTTTGCCTCAGTTTCCCTTTTGGGTCCTGAGCACTTCCATCTCTATCATATACTTTTCTCGCTTCAACATCTCCTAATTGCAGGAATCCAGTTGTATGAAGATAGCTCTGCTAAACTTCCTTACTACAGAACATTTCTGTGGATGTTTATTAGTCACGGATGTGTAAGTATGAATTTAGGTGAAATGCTACCTCTACCTGTGACACCAAAAATATCCCAAGGGAGGAACTTTTCTAGGTGAAACAAGATAAAACTCAGCTATAAAGCTCAACAAGGTAATACTCATGCTTTCTTATCCTGTCCATATATACAGGCATAAAAAGAGACATTTTGAGTGAACTGCTTATGGTACAATTCCTTATTCCTCTTACATATAATCAGAATATATTATTATCCCATTGCTATTGCCCCTAGCTCAAAACCTTAGCATCTCCTTTCTTGAAAAGTAGACAGTGAGGACCAGGAAGCTGAAATTTTAGCTTAGAAGTCTCTGCAACTAGAACCAAGTTTCTAAAAATGTGCTATGTTATATAATTCAGGGGAAGGCATGGAAAAATACCAGCTGGTGTGGAGCTGGAGGCTTTCCTGCCTCTGACTCACTCGGGCAAAAGTACTTGAATTAAGATGCATCTCAGAAAAGGCAAACAAAAGCCATTCATTCTCTAGGTTTCGTGTTTATTGTCAAGAGTTGAGATGTAACCATGGGACGGAGCCTGCCTCGGCACAGTTTTGCGAGTTTACAAAATTTGGTCTTGTGCCCCTCAAGGCCAGCTTCCAAGGACTCCTAGTCTCTTTCAGACCCCACAGCCATTCCTCTGTATCTCTGAGTCCATACTCCTGCCAGGACCAGGCCCCTGACAGTCCCAGCTGGCTTTCCCAGTTCAACACATGACGTCTGTGTCCTGTGGCCTTGGGACCTGCTCTGGATTGCAAAGTAATATTAATTAAAATATTGGACATATCCTTACTGCTGTGTCAGCTAACAAATAGGGCTCTTTACCAACGAATAAATTTTAAATTAAACTTTTATTTTTATTGGTAGATGTTTGTCAAATGGATTATGTGTATGTCTCATGGGTAGTTGGTACAAGCCTACAACACATCTTAATTCTCTTTTCATCACTTTCCTTCCCTACCCTCCATCTCTTAGTCCCTTTCCCCTTATCTTCCTATTTCTTATTATCTGTCATTTATTTTGCTCTTTATGTATATTTTGAGTTTCTCGTATAAGAGAAACTATTTAAGCTTGTGTGTCTGATTTATTTTAATATTATGGTCTCAAAGTACATCAGTTTTCCTAACAAATGGTTAACATAGTGTCGTAAAACAGTGCACGACAAAGTTCGCTACCATACAAGCAATGCTGGGACCTAAGAAGGGATGCTTTGGGCCAGGGGTATCTTTCAATTGCAGGTTCCCTTTGCCTGGAGAGCTCTTCTCTACTAAGAGACTGGTAGGAGAGTCTGTTGGGTGTTGTGGAGCTGCTCTAGGAGTTAAGAGAAAGTCAGCCTGCTATTTTTTTTTTAATTTTGGAAAGCAAAACAGAAAAAAGGATAAAAATAATACAGAATTTAAAAAATAGTAAGAAATCAACACTAGTTAATATAGTGCATATTGTTATCTTAGAAGTAGTTGTTGACCACTGTGGAAATCAGTGTGGAGATTCCTCAAAAAACTAGGATTGGAAGCCTCATTCAATCCAGCTATTACCCTTCTGGGTATTTTCCAAGAAAAATTAAAAACGTCATTCCACAGCAATATATATGCACCCATGTTTATAGCAGCACAGTTTGTAATAGCTAAATCTTGGAAACAACCAAGATGCCCACCAACCACAGAATGGATAAAAAAGATGTGGTATTTTTATACAGCCTGCTATTTTTCTAATTTGTCTATTTCTATTTATCTAATGTCCTTGAAGGGGCTGGTCTGTCACATTGTTTCTCCTTCACGGGAACAGCCAAGGCATGGGTGGTGGAGGGCCTTTAGGGCTGGGCTGGCTCAGGACTGACAGTGCCTTCACTTAAGATCCTGAGTGTGATAGAGGTGCTCAGCACCTGAGTTTATGGGGTGGGGTGCATGCCCTGCTTAATGACACTGCACGGGAGAGTCCTACCTTGCATCATGGGAATGCAGGGAGAGAGATGCATTTTGAATTTAGGATCTAAGTGGAAAATAACTTCACCTACCAAGAGAAAATTAATCTGCCTTTCATCCCCAGTGCTGATGCTCTGGCTGTGAGAATGCAGCCCAGGGCTCCTGGATTGGAGAGTGTTATGGATTAAGAACTGATAGTCAATTTAACACCAGCTGAATGAAATCAGCATGATGCTGAGCATAAATGTTCCACCTGAGGAAAGTTGCCAGCACAAACAGAGATGTGGAGAAGGAGAAGAGAGGCATTGTGGGTTCTCTTAAGTGTTGCTGTTTGAGCCGTTGGTTCTTTTGGAGAAGCTCTGGTCCTTACATTGAGCATTTCTTCCTGGCTCCAGAGGGGAAAACATGAGCTATTTAATCTCCAGGAGAAACTCATCACGCTGGCATCCTGGCATGTACTCAACTGTTCTTATCATCAGAAGAGCTCGGGACCTCATTGTCACTGAGGATGGCTGTGGTGCTTTTCAGGACAGCCCTGGCCTTTATTATGGTCTTTATCATAAAATAGGTGGGATAGGTTACCTGAGACCCTCGTATGCATTTCAGAAGGTATATTGTCTGTAGGATTACGTGATAACTTATGACTAATTTTTGCTAAATGGTAAATATGGCTACAAGAAAGATACCAACTTATGTCCAGGGAATAGCATGTAGTTCTCCAGAATAGAATTTCAGAGGTGGAAAGGAACAAAGAAGTCATGTGGCCTAGTATCTTATTTTACATATTGGGAAACAGGATGTAAATCACACAGAAAGAAAGTGATAGGGGTAAGATTCCAACTCAGTTCTTTTAATTTCCAGCTCAGTGATATTTCCACTATAATAAATATCACTTGGGTTTTAATTGTTAATGATCACACCCTAATCCACTTTTTACACACTGCTATTTTGGGACCTGGCCAATCCATGTATGATTTCAGGCCCAAAAGACATCCAAAATCCCTGACCTTTATTTAACCACAGTGCTTCACTTCACCTGCAGGAATAATTACAGGTTTGTGAATGAAGAATTTAGGAAATATTCCTCATCCTCAAACCCCACCTATTATAAATGAAATATAAGGAAGTGCTTAAAATATGTGTACAGATAATCAATCATCCATCCTCTTTAAAAGGCTCTTAATGCAATAAATGTGCTATAGTGAAGAAAAGTGAAAGCTTACATGTTCCTTTCAATATAGTTTCACACACACACACACACACACACACACAGTCTCCTGGCATATCAATACATTATTGAATATTTAACATTTTCTAATGAGATCCCAAGTCTAGCCATTACTCTATTAGTTTATAACACAAATTTTATACTTATGTCATCTGTGGAGACTAGTGAGTGTTCTTTCTATTTGAAGAGCTACAACAAACAGTAGGAAAGCCATAATGTCCTTACTTGTTAGAAAATCTGAACTCTATTCACATTTAGTGTTTTTCTGGTTTGGGAGAGTCATGCATATCTAATGTATTTTGCACTTAGTAAAATTAGCATAATCTTACATTGAGGTAAACAACACAGTAGCCAACATCAAACTGTCAAGCTACATTTCCCAAATGGGATTTCAAAAGATGAACCCACACCTTTGAGACTTAGGATTCTGACACTTACTGGCAACTTCTGCATCAAAGAGCTAGGGTGGGCTTCATGTCCATGTGCTCTCAACAGGGTGCATCAAATCCCTTCCACATGGCTCATGAATCTGCTTGTCCACATAGCTTGATCTTTGATTCTTCCTTTTTGGTTGCTTTGTTTTTCTTACAGAGAGCTAATAGGCAGCAAAAGCAGACTTGCAAAAGTTTTAAGATGAACTCTGAGTATTGACACTTTTAAAAATCATTTTTGATTGACCCATCATACTTGGACATATTTTTGAGGCATACTTGATATGTAGAGAGCAACACAGGATAATTAGCATGTCCAACACCTTAAACTTTGCTCATTTCTTTATAGTAGATGCATTCAAATTTCTTTCTTTTAACTATTTAGAGACCTACACTGTATCACTGTTAATCATATTTTCCTGCTGTGCCATATGACACCAGGATTTATTCCTCACATCTTACTGTAGCACTGTACTCATCAATGGACCTTTTCTCTTGTGCCCTTCTTACCATCCTTCCCAGTCTCTGGTAACCACTATTCTATCTCAGTTTCCATTAGATCAATCTTCAAAGATTCTGTTTATGATTGAAATCATGCTGTGTTTATCTTTCTGTTCCTGGCTTATTCACTTATTTCTCATATTTCTCTAGATCCATCCATGTTGTCACAAAGAATGGGATTTCAGGGTTTTTTTAAAGACTAAAACTGGAGCTCCAATACAAACCAGCAACTTTACTACTGCATATATACCCAAAGGAAACAACATCAGCATGTCAGAAAGACCCCATGTTTAGTGCAGCACTATTCCCAGCAGACAGGATATGGAATCCACCTACTGTCCATCACAGATGAATGGATGAGGAAAATACAGTGTGCACACTTTTGAGGGGTTGCTTGCATAAGCATTAGACACCTTCTATAGATTTCTATAGATCACTCAGCCTGATTTCCAGAGAGATAAACTGACACCTGGAAGGAGGTTGCCCACGGGACTGTGCGGGGAGTCGTCCAGGTGGTTAGAATCTCCACCTTTGATCACACAGCTACACAAGTCACCGAAACAAGAAACTCTACAGAACTTATATGAAGCCAAACCTATAGAGGTCTTGTTAGAATACTTTATTCTCTCTCAGCAAGAAGAGGTGTGGCGAGCACTATGCCTTTCAATTTTGAACTTGAAGGACTCTGAGTTTTTGAAAAGTGGAGTAATGGCTTTTGAAAGCACAGAGTTTTCTTTTGCTTTGTTATGGTAACTGAATCACAGGATGCTAGCACTGCAGGAATTTGATCTAACCACATGAGGAGGAACCAGGAGATGTCGGAGGTTGGTTGATCTGCACAGTATTAACACAGGTTGTCGGTGCCTATGCAGGAAGAGAAGCCTATTATCTTGACTTACAGTCTAAATTTTCCTACACAGTACATGACTTCCCTTATATTCAAATCCTCATGCAACCTCATGCAATGAAGCACCTTCAACTTTACATATTATTGCCCAGACTGTGTACTTTGAAATATTCTAAGGAAAAGGCATTGTAAAGTTTTGGTGAATATCCTCTGTGTTAATGAATTTCCTGTTACTATAGCAAATAACTTAGTTTATAAAGAGACAAGTTGTATTCTAGATCTCACACTTTTGGACACTTCAGTCCATAGTCAGATGGCTCTTTGCTTTTGGGCCTGTGGAGAGGCAGCTCATTTGGATCCAGCCAATAGCAACCTCCACAAGAATGTAGAGCATGAGCAAAAGGGCTGGAAAATACCTGCCTTTGGCATACTCCAGCATGATGACCACAGTGATTATGTTTCCCTGTTATTATTGGGGCACATAGTCTCTGATTGATGCCTCTGAATAGAATAGTCTTTGGATGTAGAAGTGTTGGACTAATGGATGATTTTAGGATTTCTAGGACATGACCATTGATCTGGATATGTCACCTTCACTGGATTAAGAAACACCCAGCAGATTAGTAGAATGTGCTGCTAGGTGTGTCTCAGTGAATGATGGAGGTGTGGCCTTGGGTAGTCTACTTGGACCCTTGTCCTCTTCTCTCTGGTATAGTTGCCCTCTTTCGGACCCTGGCCATCATGAACTAAGTGGCTTTGTTCTGCCACACCTTGCCACCATGGCGTTCCTGGTTTGAAGCCAGCTGAACATGGACTGAATTCTCCCAAACCACCAACTAAATTAAACCTTTCTTCCTTAAAATTATGAGTGTCAGGTATTGTGTCAAGTAGTGGGAAAGTTAACTAATACATGGAAGAGCTCTGTACCTTGAAGCTGGGATGTGTGAAGCACTAAGCTTCCACTTGAGCTGATTTTGCAAGTGATTATAGTTGGTCCTGGGAAATAAGGACATAGAGGGTGCGAATAACTCTAAATTTTGAGTTATGCTTTCCTTTATATTTTACTGTGAGACCAGGAGAAGAAACATTTATTACTACAAATGCAATTCTATTCCTTACATTGAAGTTACAATTAAAAAAACCAAAACTATATGCACATACAACTCAGATTATTTTACCCAAAGGGGCCAAACTGAGCTAAATATATACATGTGCCTCCCCACTGTCACTTGGTTGTACTTCCTGGCACTCCAGGTCCTCAGAAGTGAGAATCGTGGCAGCTCTGCTTCCTAATCTCTAGTGCCAACTCAATAGTCTTCAAGTGGCCATAGCTGCTCCCACCATACCCAGACTGGAATGAGGTGCCACATCGTGAGGTGTAGGCTCCAGGCTTCCATCCACCACTTAGAGTCTCAGCCTGCAGATCCAGGCAAGTCAGAACACTGTGGGTGAGAACAACCTGGGTGCAGGTCTAGGTTGCTAGGTTTGAGGCCTCTGCTGTAAGGCGGGTGGTAAAGAGCACTACAAATTCCCATCCCTTCCCTCCTCATCTCTTTCCTGCCCCCATTTATGACCTGCTCCAGCTGCTGTAATGTCATTTGACCTGCTCAAAAATGTCCCATGTGACAGAACTGTGTTTCTTCCGAAGCTGTGACAGCTGGGACATGCTTGTCTGTGCGTTTCCCTGTTGCTGCTTCCCTTTCTTGCCTTTCCTGCTCTTGCTGCTCTGCAATTGTTCTCACTTTCTCACAGCATTAGAACCTGAGATTTGCCTCCGGCTTTGTTTTCTCTGGAGCACAGGTTATTTAAGGATTAGTTGTGAAATTCCACCAGGTTTCTGAGTAGAGATTCCAAGGCTGGTTTCTCTCTTGAGCTGAATCTGCCTGTGGACAGCCCAAGCAGCTCCAGGACAGGACTATCCGGGCTTTCTTTGTGGAAACACTGAAAATGGTCACAGTCGTGGAGCACCTGTTGTCCCCAGGCTGTTTCTCTCCCTATGCCTCTGCTGTCTTATCTCCCCTCAGCAGAGGCATTGTCATCATGTTCTTCTCAACTTCTCAAAGGAGCACAGGCTCAGCGACTTGCTTCAGCCACGTCACCAGTGTGTGGCTGATCCAGGACTCAAGCCTGAGTGAGCTGTCTCTAGGGCTGCATCCCTCTCAGCCACAGTTTCCCCTCTTTCCCCTTAGTTTGAATTCCATTTCTGCCTCGGAATGACAGAGGTTCAGGTAGAAGAGCCATGTCTTTGGGTGAGAAATAGAAGTAGCCCACATATGGGCGCTGGACCCGGCAAGTACTAAGGACATCTTTGTAGCTGAAACTGCAGCTACAATAGGTGTCTCTGGAGCTTTCTGTCACAGTGAACTGTGACACTCAAGTCTCTCATTTTTTGGACCCTGGACTAGCTGGATAGCCTCACTAGTGTGGTTAACACTTAAAAGGGTGATGACCCACAAGGGTCCCTTGTCCTAATGTTGAATGTCATGTCTAATTTCCCTCTTATATGCCTGTTGGCTTCTCAGAGGGCCATAGCCATTTGTTGTCCATTTTTTTCCTTTTTTCGATCCTGACATTACAGGGATTGAGAGAGCTTTTTGAGATGAGCCACTTTAAGCTAGCGACAAACATAGTTGATGTCATAACAAATGGAGGGTGACTTACACCAACAATCTAACAGATGACTCCATGGGATTGCAGGTAGAAGCAGGCCACTCTTGAAGACACACCAAGGCTTTAATTGGGTGGGGAATGGGCATATCATACTTTCAATATGTTTTTCTCCCTCCTAATGTCTGCTCTTATAGATCCGAGGAAAACAACTAAAATGTTACTCTCATAAGGATCTAGCCAGGTGTGGTGATGCAGGTCTGTAACCTCAGCACTCCGGGAGGCTGAGGCACGAGGATTGTAAGTCCAACCTTAGCAACATGGCCACTTAGTGAGACCCTGTCTCAAAATAAGAAAGAAAGATAGAAAGAAAGCAAGAAAGCTAGAAAGCAAGCAAGCAAGAAAGATGGGGTGGGTGGGAATGTAGTGCAAAGGCTGTCCCAGAGCCAGGCTTTTGGCTACAGCTCTCAGGCCCAGGATTCTTGGTCACCCTTCCTGTGTTTTTCCTATGTTTATTGGGGCCTGTTGTGTTCCAGGCACTCAGCATGGGAAGCAAAATCTTCAAGAGGTGGCTGAGTGAAGTAGGTGGATGTTAAGCAATTTGAAAGACTCTGGCTTACTCAGAGATCTTCCAAGTCTCCCGTGACTCTCTGAAATTAGAACATTCTCTTCAGTCTCTGAACCTCATAACTCATGAAGAAGAGACACACCAGTTCCTGGCACCCAAGAGCTCACAAGAATTTGCCTGACTGGCTTCGCTCCACAGAACCACCCAAGCGGAAATCACGCTGGGGCCTTTTCTTCATTTCCTGACTCTTGCTGACGATGGTTGTTTGTTTGGAGAGAGTGGGTGGGATATTTAGTGACTGGAACTTCTTCCTCCATGGAGCTTCCCTGAGCTCATCGCTGGCCTGTGCTGAATGTGGGCACTCTCTGGCTGTGGTCCTGGCTTCCTCTCTGCCATCAGCTTGGTTCTACCTGGTGCTTGCCTCACCGAGTAGGTTGCTGTGCCCAGCAGCCCCATCCCCACAAGGGCTGTGATGGGTTTCTCAACCAGAAGCATTCTTCCAGCCTCATCTGCTTCTGTGCTTTTCAGGCCTTCACCGTGGAAAGCATGTATGACCAGAAGGCTCATTCCTCTACTCAACACCAACTGAGAGTTTCTCCTGCTGGACACTTAGATGGAATGCCATAGATGCACTGGTGGGACGCTCTGATTCAGGAGGAAGAAAGCAGTGGAAAGGATACTGTGTGGTGTACACACACAGAAGCACACACATACACAAAGTCATAGACAGATACGGAGACACAAACATACACGTACATCTATTAAACAAATTACACCAAGCAGGCACACACATTCACATATACAGTCATGAACTCAAATGCACATAAACACACTGTTAGTCCACTTCTGCTGCTGTGATTAAATGCTTGAGATAAATTGCTTCAGAAGAAGAAAGGTTTAGTTTGGCTCACAGTTTCAGAGGTTTCAGTCCATGGTAACTTTCCCAATTGCTCTGGGCCTATAGCAAGTTTGTGCATCATAGGGGCAAAGCTGCTAATCTCATCTCATGGTAGATAAGGAGTGGAAGAGAGGGGAAGGGGTCAAGGTTCCAGTGTCCCATCCAAAGGAATGCCCCGATGACCCACCTTCCTGCTTAAGATTCCACCACCTCCCAGTGGTGCCACAGGCTGGTGACTGAGCCTATAATACATGACACAACCTACATTCAAACTAACCCAAAGGGAAAAAAGGATTGAAGGACTAGAGATTTAGGGATTTACAAGCTTCAGTACATAGCGAAAATTTTGATATTGTAAAAGCTAGAAAAGATTAAATGGAAACTTAAGGGCCAAAACATAAAGGAAATGACAGAGGAAAATTGTTCAGGTTTAAACTTTGAGCAGAAAAAGAAATTTAGGATAGACAAAAGATCCACATGCAGATTGTGAGGTAAAGAAATCTTTTAAACTTTTATTTTCTCTCAAAGGTATATATGTTTAAAGGATCATCCTAGTTATATAAGGTTCATGGTTTAGAAAAAACAAAAAATACTAGCCCAGCATTTTCCCTACCCTTGTTGAGGAAGTAATCTCGCACTGCTACTTTTTATTTTTCAGTCTTCTACCTCACTATGTGTCTTCCCTCCAGGGAGCAGAGGTTTCTGCTCTCTCCTATCACCTTCCTGTCAGGTACTTAGAGCTTTCTAATCCTTTGACCTCCTATAATATGCCTCTATTTATTTAGAATCTGTTTGACCTCCCAAGGTTTGGTCAGATTAATGTTTTATATTTACTTTAGTAATTATGGAAAAGCTAGTCAAAGCTGAGTCATATAGTCTACAGTATTAGTGACTTATTTCTGTGCAAAAAGTCCCCCCATCACTGAGCAGCCTAAGTCAATGAGCATCTTCATCTCCCTGTGTTTATGGCCAGGAGTCTGGGTGAGACTTAGCTAGGATCTCTGGCTCAGGGTCTCTGGAAAGGCTGCCATGATGGCTGCTGGCCCAGCTCAGGTCCTTAGAATCAGTAGGGGATGATTCATTTCCAGGCTCCCCCAGGCCTCAGGTCCCTCACTGGCTGTTGGCCAGAGATACCAACACTTACCTTTCTCTAGGGGAGCCCACAGCATGGCAGCTGGCTTCTGTCCAAGAGTGAGTGGGAGAGAATATGATGAAGGCTTGTCTTTTTGTCATTTAATCTCTTCTTTCTTTCTTTCTTTCTTTCTTTCTTTCTTTCTTTCTTTCTTTTTACTTTTTTAGACAGGATCTCACTATGCAGTTCAGGCTGGCCTCGAATTGACTTCTTACCTCATACTGACCTTGAACTGCAGTGATCCTCCTGCCTCAGCTTCCTGAGTGCTGGGATTTCAGGTGTGTGCCACCATTACTGGATTTTGTCATCTAATCTCAAAAGTGGCACTCCACCACTTTCTGATGGGAAGACTAAGTTTGTATGCTAATTGTTGAGAGAATTGGCATATATTTATGTTACTGTTTTCTCATCCTATAATTTGCCTCTTTATTTAGAATCTGTTTGAGGTACTTCAACAGATTTTATAGTTTTCTTTCTATGAGGTCTTTCCTATTAATTTTAAAATCTGTTAATATTAATTAATAGTTTTTATTTTAAAGAGAATAAAACAAAAGAGAACAGAACAAAGCAAATCAGAACAGAGCAATGCAAGTAACACAGCACTTCACAACAAGACAGTAGCTACCATAATGTCTCTTTTCTTTGACATAGTTGAGCATAGCTTCACACAAAATAATATCAAACATAACAAAATAGTATAAAACCATTCAGGAGAGTGAAAGCATTACAGGACTTCAAAACCAAATAACAGGAAATGAACAATGGCTACTATAAATAACTCATTTTCCTTAAAAAATTTGTTTATACCATTTCACATAATAAAATCAAATAAGACACAACACAGGATAGAACCAATCGAAACAGAAGAACAAAAGCATGGTAGGACTTCAAAACAAGATGATAGTAAATCAGCAGTGGCTGCCATAATGTCTTGTTTTCTTCAAAATAGCTGTTCATGCCATCACACATAATAAAATCAAACAAAACAGAATCAAACCAATGAATGAAAGCATTATAAGACTTCAAAGCAATATAATAGGAAACCATGATTATCATAAAATATTCAAAATAGCTACCCCTACCATCTACAGTTTGCCAGCTTTTGATTGAATTTTTAATTTTCTGCATCTCTCTTTGAATCTGTTTTATGCATCATAATTCCTTTCTACATTCATTCAAGGTTTCCATCATTTTCCTGTGCTCCTGTTTATTGTCTCTGTCTTCTTTAGACCTGCTGAACAATTCTTTCAATATGTTTGTGATTTCTTCTTTTACCTGAGACACTATTTCTGATTTGACTGCTTTTATAATCTCATGAAGTTGTTTCCTTATTTCAGTTGCTATCCTCTCAGAGATTTATTGTGTGTGGGCTAGAGGTCTGTGTTTGCTTTTTGCTCCTTTGTTTTGACATTCTCCTGAGTTCCCCCCAACAAGCTGGTTGTGGGGCTCTAGGTACTTCCCACATTGGCTGGTTTAGGGGGATGGGACAGGCACTGGGTTCCTCTAATTCAAGATTTGCAGGGAGGTAGCAGGGTATGGAGCGGGCTTCTCCAGAGCTATGCAGCTACACTGGGGCTTCGCTGATGGTCAGGTGTGCATGTATGTGGGGCTGCTTCTCTCAGCCTGTGTGTCTACACTGGGACTCTCACCATGGTGGCAGCCACACAGAGGTGTGTTTGTCTGATTCTGCTAGTGCATGATGGCTGTCTGAGTGAACCAAGGGCCTCACATGGTGGCCTATGGATGCACAGGGCTTACCTGGCTGTGTGTCCCTGGTCTTGCTGGCTGCCTGCAGGAAGGAGCCTTCTGGTGGCAGCTCCCTGAAGGAGAAAGTGGTTCTGCTGGTTCTCTCTGACCACACTGGCCACCTGTAGATGTGGCCTTTTGGTGGCAGTGCACAGCAGGCAGAGGTGGATCTATCTGTCTCTTTAAGCCCATACTGGGCATGCAGAGGAAAGGGCCTTCCAGTGGTGGTGCCCAGCAGGCAGAGGTAGGTCTTCTGGTCCTCTCTGCCCATGCTGGGTGCACGGAGGACCTTTCCTGTTAATTTATTGAACATTTTTTCTTAGTATAATGTCTTGAAAACTTTTTCTGTGAAGAGTGGCATAATAAATATCTCCCATTTTGTGGGTGAATGATCTACTTATCTCTGTCACTATAGAGTAAAAGCAGTCATGGACTGGACAATACTTAAGTTAATGGATGTGTTTGTGTTCCAGTAAAACTTTATTTACAAAAAATGGGCAGTGAACTGAACTGGTGTAGTTGTTCTGCAGTTTATTGGTTCCTGATTTAGGACATCCTTCACAAAAAAATATTTATTAACCTGAAAACACAGGAGGAAGTGTAGAGCTTGGTTCATTTGCCTCAGGGCATTTCACTGGCTCTGCGGTCTGAAAGTTGTTTTGAGAAGTGCCTTAATTTGCCATTTTCCCTCCACATATTTGATAGATCTTACTGTATTTACTTGTGTTCAAGTCTGTCTTATGCTTTACCTACACTTGTGGCTTCCCTGACATACTGACATGGGGTGGACAATCAATATGCATTAAATGAATTAACAAAGATGCAAGAAGAAATGATTTCTTAGAGTACATGAGACAAAGAAGCTGCTACTACCATTTATGTAGTTAGTAATTCTGGTTAGTTTCTTTGTGAAGGTACCTTTCTGCCTATTCCCAGTTTTTGGTGAGAAGTGGAGTTCAGTTTGAAGCTGCTTGATTGGACTTTAATATTCTCTAGGTCTTCACTGCCTGCAATGTAGACTGCTGGTGTTCAGAGTCAGCTGCATGGTGGCTCTGTGGTGTATGTGCTGATCCATGGGGCATACAGCACACCATATATGGCATGAGTCCTTGACCTAGATCAGTCACTTTGCTAATCATCTCCTGCAAAAGAGGAGAAAAATCATAACCTCAATACCAAAAAAGTACAGGAAGGACCAAAAATAATCAGCTTCCTGACTGTCAGTTTCAGTGAGCAGCACCACTCTGCCTCCTGACTAGGAGCCCAACTTGGAAACTCAGTCTCAGTCTTATGTGCCAGAGCATCTGCCTGATCAGATGCACATAATAGATGCATGCAGCAAATTGTCAGAACTAGAATACATGCTGAGCAATATGTCGAATTAGATGAGCTTAGCTCAGCAACTGATTGGGAAAAGAGCAAGTGACAAATGCAAACCCAGGAGGAGAAATTCAACCCACATTGCTACCAAGAAACAGGGCAATATATGATCTATTTTCTCAAAATCAAAGGCTGATTGTGTTAGAATAAGAATGTTTGAGAGGCATATTTGAGAATTTTTTTTTCAGACACATCTATTCCACTCCTTTTTATGAACAGTCCATGAAGGTTTTCCACAAGCTAGAACGGCCTAGTATTCACTGCTCTCTGGATCACTGAGCTCCTATTCTCAAGTGTATTACATTGAATATATTTTTCAGAAGTTAATCTTTTTCTTTCTTTGCTCCTACTTTTTTTTACCCATCATGACAGAAGCCCACAGTGTTTCCTCAATGTTCTCTCCCAGAAAGATATGGGCAGACATAATGGAATTCTCAAATACTAAGACCCCCTGCCTCAAGGGACAAAAGAAATTGCTAGCTAATTAAAACTGCCCAATAGCAAATGGCTACTGTTTATATCGTCTCTGTCCTAGTAATTTAAATGCTAATGTTAATCATACTTATAATGGCTAATGCATTTGAAAAATCACCTCAAAGCACTGGAGTCCAAAAATTAATTCCCTTTATCTTCAACCAGATTTTAATATGTTGCCTAAAAGATGTCCTTTTTTTCTCCCTTAAGAGTTGACATATTTTTAAAAATAAGTTTTATTGAGATATAATTCTCATATCATAAAAATAACTACTTCAAAGTACATAATTCAATGTTTTTCATATGCTCTAATTTTAAGACATTTCATCACCCTCAAAAGAGCCGGTGTCCATTAGCACTCATTTCCACTCTGCCTCAGCCCTTGTAACCCCTAACAAACATCTTATTGCAATAGATTTGTTTACCCTAGGCATTTCATATAAATGGAACCATGTAATAGATGATCTTTTTTGTTTTAAAAATCAAAACAAAAAAAGGGACAGAAACAATACAGAATTTGAAAAAATAGTAGGAAACCAACACTAGCCAATATATTGCATATTGTTATTTTAGAAGTAGTTGTTCAGGTTACAAGATTCAGGTATAACAATGAAGCAATCAAACAATGACAGCACAAACTTCTTTTTGATGAACTAACAGAGATTAGTAGTATAGTTATCTATCTTGGATACATAAACATACACACACACATATATGTATATAATATATGGTCATTTGTGAGTTTCTTCTTCCACTTAGGTTAATATAGTTGAGGCTTATTTATATTTCATGGTGTATTAGTGCTTCATTCCTTTTTATTGCTGAGTAGTATTCTGTTGCCTGGATACACTGCATTTGTATATTGAGTCATCCACTGATAAATACAAACACATATATATTTTTTGGCTGTTACAAGCAAGTTTTTTTTATTTTTTTATTTAAAGAGAAAAAAACAGAAAAAGGATAGAAATATTACAGAATTTCAATAAAAGAAGATAAACAGTAAGAAATCACTAGTTGATAAATTACATATTGTTCTTTTAGAAATAGTTTTTCAAGTTACAAAACTAAAGCACACAAAGTGGACACTCAAGCAGTGAGAGTGCAAACAGATCTGTTCAGCAACCCAAAAAGAGCCTAGAAATATGGTCATCAATCCCACACACCTAAACATACATGCAGCTATATCTTTTATAGCACTTCCTATTTCCTCTTTTTTACAATAGCAATTATGCATTTTAAAAATTTTACTTAAAGACAAGAAAAAAAAGCAAAACAGAAAAAAGGGTAGCAACAATACAGAATTCTAAAAGAAAGAAAGAAAAAGGAGAATGAGAAAAAGCCCCACTAAGAAATCAGTAATTTATAAAATACATACTGTCATCCGGGATGTAGTTGTTCAAGTTACAAAGTTAAAGGGTACATAGTAAATATTCAAACAGTCAGACTACAAACTGCTCAAAGATCCAACAAAGATTCAGCAATATGGTCATCTATTTTACACACTCAAACATACATGCAGTTATATCCCTCAGAGCACTTTCTTTTCCTCTCTTTTTTACAATAGCAATTACACATTTTGGTTTTATTACTCTTGTAATTCTTATTTACTTTTTACACTAGAGACACAATATGATATTTATAAATATGATT